>CACTHL010000045.1:0-201106 GCA_902712375.1 Dioscorea dumetorum
TATAAATAAATCAACTTGGGTTTGAGATGTTTGAAAACAAAATGATGTCTATGAAAACAAAATGCCACCAATTTGTCAAATATGTTTTTGTTTTTCATTTTTAATTAAAAAGAATTCTTTTAAAAAAAAATATATGTTAATGTACTACTCACTTTAAAAAAGTTTCCTTAAAAGATATCTCATTTTCTGGACAAGCTTATATATTTTCAATATTCTTTATCTATTTATTACAATACAAATCAATACATTTTTTACTATAAAAAATTGTATTATAACCATTAGAATTGAAAACTATTCACAAAACATTTGAATCTTACCCTTTATTTTTTAAAATCTGTTTAATTATATTATGTATATATATACAAGTATATAATTGCATGAAATAAAAACCATTTGCGTGCATGTAAATATATTATATTTTAGTTTTAAAAAAAATGTAGACACTAAAAAGATATACCAACTAATTTTCTAGACCAATTCTAACAATGAAAAAAAAAAGTAAAAAGCTTTTATGAAAAATAAAAATAAAAAAGAATATTTAGGAAGAATTTTATAAAAGCAGGCCATTAGATTTTAATAATGTTTATGCAAATCGCTGGTTGGTATTTTTTATAACAATATAGAGTTTAAGAAATTTTTTAAAATTATGCAGCAGTAATTCGGAATAAGGCATATGGCAGCCTGACACCGCATTCCAACGCATAATGACCAACTAATGAAAAATCCAAGCTACAGTCGCAATGATTAGCATAGACCTGGCCTATCACTTAAAAGAAAGATCAACCTCTACACAGTATAATCTTGTAAATATTTTCAAGGTATTAATAGTTCAAAAGGCATTTGTATTACCAGTATGACTTCAAAAATAATTCAAAGCAAGAAAACTACAAAAATAGGAACCAAAAGAGAATAAAAATATACAATTGCAAACCAATGCCAGTTCGCTTATATGTCTAATTTTAAACAAAAGATTTTAGTTAACAATTTCCTTCATTTAAAATTTTCAATCAAGGATTTTTTTTCAAATACAGGGCTCAAATTGTCATTTCAACAATGGTACAGAATAATAAACAACTAATATATCAGATGGGTTAAAGGGGAAATGATGTGTCTGAAAGAGAGCGAAGCATGTTAGGTTGTTTCTTGTGTACCATTCTAAGAATCATTAACCATCCAAAAACTCCAGTGCAACAAACAATAGATGTAATTCATGTGAAGGCTGCTAACCATGATAAGCCTGAGAAGTAATATTCAGATACCTACTTATCAAGGGAAGGTAAACCCTTCACCAATAATGAAACGCAACATTAGCAATTTGTGTAGATTTTGGATAACTTTCCAGCATCATCCATCTGCCTGATCTTATATTGTCATCTCCTTTATATCAGCAGACCCTAAAACCTCCTTCCTCACTAGTTTTACAATTATAGGAAGGTACCATTCCCTTAGAAAATCAGCCTCAGAAAAGAATCAGTTTTCAAACTGATCATTGATGTTTACATTTCTTCCAGCCAAGAAAATACTACATGGGAAGCCTTTTCCTTCTACTGAGAAAACATAGAAATCAGTTTCTTTAGCATCTTCCCTTTTATTTCCTACATATGACTTTTGATAACTGAAAAGAGTAAACACCTTAGATTCAATAAACTAAATTCCCAAAATTCAGCCTACAATGGTCACTGTATCAAAGTTGCTATACTACTGGGGCGGAGAAGGTTCTCAATGACAAGCTTTACACCAAGCTTGACAACAAACTATGCCAATGGTACTCTCCCCTACTAAATCCCTCTCAATTTATCCCTCCAACTAATGTAATTTCGCTTCATGACATCATGATAGTAAATTCCCTCTAATGTGCAGAAGAAATTTTGGATAAAAGAAGTGGCAAAGCAAAATAAAAAACGAAGGTCAAGAAAGTTATAAAATGAGACCAGAGACATTTTGGATGAAACAGGTGAACTCGATTGTATCAAAAGGGTTAAGAAAACCAAATTGAAAAAACAAAACAAATCAATATGGAAAAAATAATAAATAAAAGAGTAACAATTTTGACGCATGTCAATTTTGATATAGATAAGGAGAAATTTTAAAGCATCAACAAGTCCTACAAACATAACCTCATAAAGCAAACTAAACCGTTCAAAGAATAGTTCTACACACAAGAAGGACTAGCCTAAACATTTCAGTAAAGCACTCGATCGTAAATTTCAAAGGAGTTGGAGCATTTCAAAGACAGAACCTAACAATCTGCGGAATGGTAATAATTTAATTTGATTTTCCAAGGGTTACATAGTTCGAAGGGGTATAGCATAAGACCACAATCCCAAACAAGAAAACCATGAGATCCGAGTAGGCAAGGATCTGAACGCAATCATCGAATCTATCTCTCATAAAACAAAGAAATAAGAACTAATCGAGAGATCATTAGAACGAGAAAAAACAAAACCAACGTTCACAAAATCCCCAAATCAATAAACCCTAATAAACCCATTTGAGGGCCGTATTGATAAACCCTACAAAACCAAAACTACATCAATCCAACAAAACATTCAAGATCGACAAACATATCAAACATCGCACAAAGACAACCACAGATCCAGAACCAGCAATCAAATCAATCTACACGAAACATCAAAACCTAAATCAAGATCATCAAACACAGTACAGTAAACCCTAAACCGAAGAAATATAAGAAGATCCAGAAACCGCAAACCTGCGAGAACTTGAGGGCGTGCTGCTCGCCGGCAAGCTGGAGTAGTCCGGAGACGAAGACGATGATGCCACCGGAAGGGCCGGAAGGCTGGCAATCGATGGTGGATATGGAGTGCTGGCACTGCTGGAAAGGGAGGCCGGCGAGCTTGGCAGCGATGGCGGCCGCACCCTGGATCTTGGTGCCCTCGAAGGTGAGCATCGAGGAGTCCTGGTAGAGGCTCCCAAGGCCAGCACGGTTGGTATCGAAGGTATGGTAGTAATACTCCACGAAACGCTTGGCCACCGCCTCTGGATCCATCTCTCTCGCTCTCTCTCTCTCTCTCTCTCTCTCTCTCTCTCTCTCTCGATTTCGATCGAAAACGAGATCTCTCAGAGAAAGAGGAAAGATCTATATATATATATATATATATATATATATATAAGGATTGTTGCCTCGCGATTCGTGTGATAAGAAGTGGACCGTGGATAATGGAGACATTGTGCGTAAGTAAAACGCGCTTAAGAATGCAGTTTACTCCGTATATTTCTTTTATTTTCAGAAAAGTCCTGGCAGATGGGAAAGCCACTAAACCCCAACCATGACAAAAAATCAGATTTTCCCCCATCGGACCAGGGTGGGGGGCCGGAAAAAATTCTCCATCCCAAAATATTAAATATTTAATATATATATTAATTATAAATATTTAAATAAAATAAAAAAATACTCATTTATTTATTTATTTAATAAATTATTAATAATTAAATGAAATAGTATAAAAATTAAATAAAATCTTAAACATATATTAACTATATTGCATTTTTTAAATTTTAAAAAAATTTAAATAATTTATTAAATCTCTAAATAAAGAGTTAGAGATTAAAATTTAGACGGTGAGTTCTAGTGGTGTATTCGAGCGCATTTTGTCCATAACAGTCATTTACAAAAGCAACAACAACAAAAATATCAGTTGTCCATATTGAAATAACAAGCATTTTGTTTATAATCAAATAAGAACAAAGCATAAAAACACTTGATTCCTTCTAAGTAAACTCCTCATACTCCAAATAAACTCATGAGTCCAAGTATATTGACAAAAGCATAATCACCCGAAAACAAAAGACAAAAATAGTGCTATTTAATAGTACAAAATGTAAAATTAAAAATAAAATGTAGTACTCTTACCAATATTGATTACAAAGTTTCTTCTTGTCAAAGATGGCTTCATTTCAAAGGAAATTCAAGGGCTTCATTCTTCTCCTCCAAAATACAAAAAAACATTCAAACATAGTCTTACATATAAGTAATAAGCAGAAATAATAAGTAGGAATGCCAAATAATAAACGAAAACCTAAATAACTAAGCACCAACTCCAAATAAGAAGCAGGAATGCCAAATAATAAATAGAAACATAAATAACGAAGCGCCAACTCAATAATAAGCGGGAATGCCAAATAATAAACAAAAACTTAAATAATTAAGCACTAACTCAAAATATTAAGCAACAATCCCAAATGACAAACAAAAACTTAAATAACTAAGCGCCAACTCAAAATAATAAACAGAAATGCCAAATAATAAACATAAACTTAAATAACTAAGTGCAAACTCAAAATAATAAGCAGCAATCCCAAATAATAAACAGAAACTTAAATAATTAAGCGCCAATTCAAAATAATAAGTAGTACTAAAATAATAATCATTTACTTATTTTGTTGATCATTAATATATATCTGATTTATTCACAGTTAAAAAAAATTTGTTTTTGATTTTTTTAAAATTAAAGTTTAGTACTTATTATAAAAATATTTTAAAAAATAATTAAAAAATTTCTAAATTTACAAATTAAATATTTATCTTTATAAATGTATTCAAATCAGTTCTTAATTTTGCAACCATCAAACTATAAAATAGAATATTTCCGAAGTTTTGATAAAAATAGCAAATAAAGTTAGTATCTAGCATGGTAATGCATGTAAAAACAATAACACAATGGACATGATACATTCACCATAAAGTTAGTATATAGGGATTTGTTTTCTCATTTGAAATATTAAGTGCAAATATATTTATATCTTAATGATATTATTAAGCTAAAAGTTTTTTTATATGCATATAAAAAAATAAAAAAGAAAAGGTTAAAAATCTTTGGGATTATTAGTAAAACTTTTAGAAAAAGGTTAAACAAATGTGAAAAATGAATAATTCTAGACGTTTTTCTTTTTTTTAATTGATTAACATCTATCACTATAGTATTGGGTTTGTTCTCCGTTAACCCAAATCCATTTGTTCATAATATTCTTCTTTACTCTTCAGCAAAAAAAGCGTTTAGAAGATTAGATCTCATCGCCATCTCTTCTCTCTCTCTCTCTTGTGTTCACAGAGGCGTATCAAGGTAGAGATCCAACCCTTTTTTTACTGTAATCTCTTCTTGTTCTACTTATTATAGGATCTTGGGCTTTATGGATGTTGAAAAATTTGGACAATTGATTTGGTGGTTAAATCGATCTTGGTAATAGAGAATTAGGGTTAATATAATGATATATATGATTCTTAGTTTGTAGTTATTTTTTGGGTTTTTATTTGATGATTTATGTTGAAACAATTAAATCTTGTTTTGTTGAAGATTTCTAGGTTGTTTCATTTGTTATCATGTGACTCGTGCTAAGTTTTTTGGGGGATTTATAGGCTTATTTATAGTATTTTGTTAGAATTGTTTGTATCCAAATATCTAGTTTCGGTTGATTTCATATGCACCAATATTCTTTGTGAACATAACTATCTATTTTTATAGAGGAAGCAGCCATTTTTGTGAATATAATTAACTTTGAATGCTTTTAATTTTCTTCATAATGATTAGTATATTTTATCATTTTTTATTGCTAATAAATTCTATTTAAAATAATTAATTAACATATATGCATATTTGGTAGTAGCCAATCCGCTGTAAAAATTGATGGCTCATTAACTCTACTTGATTCTCCTATGAAGTCACCAAATGAGTCACTTATAAACTCTTTTACTCAAGTTAGTGAAGAAGCAGCATAAGTTGGTGAGAAGAGATTGAAATCAATTGTTTAACAACATTTTAAAAAAATCAAATTGTGCGAATCCGATTAAGCAGAATGCAATTACTGTAAAAAATTACTTGGAGAAGGAAGCAAGAATGGAAAAAGACATTTGCATGATCATAAAAAAGTTTGCAAGATGAGGCCTTTTAACAATATAAGACAAATAACATTAGTGCAACAACAATGGAAAGCGGATGAGAAAATGTGTGTAAGCAATTACACATTTGACCAAGAATCTTCAAGAAAGGATCTTACTAGTATGATAATAATGCATGAATACCCAATTTTAATGGTTGAACATTATGGGTTCAAAAAATATTCAGCTAATCTTCAGTCATTGTTCAAAATTCCTTCTCGGAATATAATTAGAAATAATATCATGAAGATATATGCTAATGAAAAATCCAAGATAATGGAATTTGAAAGAAAAATTTAAGTAGAGTTGCAGTAACTACGGATATGTGGACAACTTCAAATCAAAAGAAAAGATTCATGGCTATCATGGAACATTTTATTGACAACAATTGGAATTTGTAAAGTTTGGTTTTAAGGTATGCTTAATAGTTTGTTTTCTTAAATTTATTTTGCATTATTAGAATTATACAAATAAGCTTTTATGATATTATGTTTCTTATAGTTATGTAATTTTTCTTAACTTATTAGGTTTTTTATGTGCCTTGTCCACATACATTAACCGTTCTCTCTAAGGAATTGTTGAAATACATATTTGATTGGAATATAGAAAGAAAGTTGCCCACTTTGATAGTTGATAATTGCATTATTAATGATGCTATGGTTGACATCCTAGTGTTTAAGCTCAATCCTAAGCATTTCTTGTTGCATGGAAAATTGATTCATATGCGTTGTTGTGCACATAGTTTCCATTTAATTGTTTAAGATGGGTTAAAGATTATGGGTGATGGAATAGAGAGCGTTAGAGATAGTGTTGCTTTTTGGTAATAATACATGCAGATTAGAACATTGTAGTATATTATATAACACATATACACACGCATAAAGAAACCACATATATAACATAGAAGAACCATTTTCTCAAATGAGGTTTCAACATTCATAGCTCATGAATAGTATAATACTAGTTTTAAAATCATAAAACATGATGCTCATCATTAAATCAATTCTGTTTTGCGTAAAGACATATTTGATCAAAATACGACTTTTGCATATCGAGCAATCGGATAATGGTCTAAAAATCCCTTTATACTCTAGCTGTGGCTGCGACTAAGTTCAGAACCACCAAGGCACTCATGTCTTTGACGTTGACACACTGGGTCCGTGTGGTGACTTCAAACTCTCTATATTCGCCCAGTCAGGATTCTATGGACCACCTGAAGTGAACAGATAAATCGGATCCACCACGCCACCTCTAAATGTTGGCCCGTAGGGATCCTCTACTACAACAGGAGGGTTCCAACCCTATCACCAACAAAACCACAAGAAGGGTATCAATAATGTAATTCATGTAAATCATTTCACAAGGTTCATGTTTATGACAAATATTCATATATCGGCATGAACATCATTACCATATAAATCAAAGCCAAGATTATAACATGTGAATGAAGTTTCATAATTCAATTCAATCCAATAGACCAACGTAGTCAAAAGCATTTTCATCAAACATCAAAAGTGTCATGTATAAAACAGAAAACATAGAACTTCTTCTAAAACAATCAAACCATCAATTTAACATGATAAAACCAAAGATTTCATTTAAATCAAATCATAAATATATTTAGATAATATTCTACTAGAAATGTGCAATCATATAACGCACTCACAAACTATGGAGATCGACTCCCTTCAAGCTGCATACCAAAGAAACCCTGACAAGACTTGGGTGTGGCTTGAACTTGAGCTCTAATGGTTCCAAAGAATCTCTATGGAGATAAACTCCCAACACAATCATGAAAAAAAACAAAAGTTTTGCAAAAGATTTCTTGGTACTACAGTAACATGCTACAATAGCCCCGATTTCAAGAACAAGAGGAGCCATGGTTTCATCAAGGGGGAGAGTGTGGATCTTCACATCCACTTCATGAATAAGAAAAAGTGAAGGAAATCAAACAAACCACTCAACAAATCATCATCATCAAGCCAAGGTTCAATGTCCACAAGCCTAGGGCTAACATGCTCAACCAACCAAATGAAACAATGAGAAAGATGAGGAAGAGAAAGAGCTCACCATCAAAGGATCTTCAATCAAGAAACGGAAACAAAGGGGAGAAGAAGAAGAAGAAGAAGAAGAAGAAGAAGAAGAAAAAAAAAATGCGAGGATTTTTGAGAATTACGGCTCAAGTTCAAGGCTTTAAATACCCTTATGATTATATGGCCAAGAGTATGGCCGTGCAAATCCTAGCCTGGCCGTACTTTTCTTTGAGTGGAGTGAAAATCGCTCATACAGAGAGTTGTACGGGCAAGAACACGGGCGTGCACTTGCAAGCACGGGCAGGAAGCACGGGCGTGCTTCTCAACCCTTGCCGTGTACTTGCAAGCACAGGCAAGAAATACAGACATGCTGATACCCGTGCACTTTATAGGAATTTCAAGATTAGAAGACCACGGCTTTTCTGCTCCTAGCACCACCGTACTCTTGAAGCACGGTCAGTAAACACGGGCATGCTTATGCCCGTGTACTTTACAGGTTTCAATTATGCCGAAAACAAAGCTATAAGAGTACAGTCAAGAACACGACAGTGCTTGTCTCGGAAACTGCGTTTTTAAGTCCAAAGCGACCAAAAATGCACCAAAACTCAAGACATAACTATTCTAAGACAGTTTAGATAAAAATGCACTCGCACAAAAAAGCCGAAACACCACAATATTACTTGAACTTTATTAAGTATAATTAAATTAGGTGAGTACAAAGTTGTGAACAATTTTCTGGTCATTGTGTTCTATCAACTTGACAATGTTTTACTTTAATTGATTATAGAATCAGTTGGAGAGCAGATAAATCAATATTTTAATTTATTAATAAATTAATATTTTAATTTAATAATCGGGCTCGGGGAATCGCCGAACCCGAAAAATCCCCGCGAGGACAGGGAAAAAAATTTCCCATATTCAGGTTCGGGGTTGGGAGTAAAAGTTCAGGCCAGAGGCCGAGGATTGTATTCCCTGGATACCCGCCCTGTTAACATCCCTACTAGCTGAGGCTTGTTTGTGGAGAAATGTGTCAAAGAAATTGAATTTTTTTTTAAGGTACTAATAAATTTCATAAAATTATATTATTATTATTATTATTTATTTAGTTGTGACTGTGTTTTTTTTTAATAAACAAATATGCACTATTTACATCACATGTAATTCCAAATCGGTATAAATGATTATACAAACTAAATTATTAATTTCTTCAATTAAAAAAATTATGTGCACCTCCTAATAAAGTAGATAATAGCTAAAATATCTTCTTCAAGAAAGATACCTTCTTATACACCCAAAAGCATTTTGGCATACTTGCATGCCCCACAATTAAAAATTCACTTAAAAATTTTATTTTAAAAGAAAATTTTGAAAACTTTTACTTGCCTTCACACCAAGAAGTATAAAAACATATGCTCTTTGATGCTCCTGTCATTTAGTGTATCCAGAGATTTAGAACAAGAACACAACCACTTCAACATTAATATATTGCTTTGCATCAGACCCAAAGAAGAAATCGAAGAAATCAAAGAAATCAAAGCAATCAAATCTACATAAGAAGATAACCAATCGAATGTCTCGCACGGATATAACAATTGCTCTATCGAAACACATCCCCTTAAAAGTCGACTATTCTTCAATTTGGCTTGCAGTGAACTGGCTGATTACAACAACATACACTGAGAATCGAGGAATCATCTCTGGCACTGAACACAAATTTAAAAGGTATCCGTCTGCTCGTCAAATGGACTTCAACCACTCATCCAGTACACTTACTTGACAATTGGCTATTCAATAATGATCAGCAGTCAACGGTGTTTCCGACTTCTGGTCCATCTTCTATGCAAATGCCAAAAGACTGCACATCTACTTTAATCAATGAAGACCACCTAGGAAAATTGAACACGAGCAAAGAGCAAAATGTTTAATAGTTAAAAAGAAAGGAGAAGATTTAGTGAAGTTGGGCATAAAGATAAAAACCATAAAGATAAACACAGTTGCAAATCCAATCTGACTAAGATGCGAAAATAAACACTGAGAAGCCACATCACATATCCACCAAGAGAACTTGGCGAGAACAGTGGTGTATTTGCATGCATCTTTCTCTCTGACACTACAAAAGCTTCTCATCAGGGGAGGAAGTATTACTATAATTCTTGCTATGTCTGAATGCCACACTGGCGAGGATCTGGAACATCTTCTTCGTCATGAGTGTTGAAGCTTTTGATATCATGAGAAAATAAGGAGCTAAGGAACATATATGGGGAGAAAACGAACATGCATGAAGAAACATGCAACATTCTCTCTGGCAAACTGACTAATTATTATCCCCTCAATTATAGCTTCTTCTACCGAGCAAAGGCAATTTCAATCCTTTTCAGTAAGTCTGTTATGTACCAAGAATGATATATTCGAGAAAGACTGTATAGGAATGTTTCAAACTGGGGAATTTTTTAGGGGATTGTGGTTCAATTAATTGATCCCCAGTCAATGAGTTTGTAAAGTAAAACATTTTTAGGCACTTTATATAAGGCATTAGTAGCATTGTTTTCATATTTCAGATTTACTTCCATGACTAAAGCTGGCCATTTGAAGTTTTGGTATTTCCATTTGACTTAATTTGCACAATAACTAGCCAGAGTTGTCAAGGTGCCTGCCTTGAAGCTAGGGTGCAGCGTTTTTCATGATAGATGCCTTAAGTTTGTCCACGCGAGGTGCACTACGCTTTTTTGCGCTTTGGGGCGTCTTTTGTGCCTTGAAAAGCACTAACAACGCGTGTGTCACTAAAATTGACTCTTGATTGTCTTTTTTTTATTTTTTAATTAGTTTTTAGGATAAAAATAAAAAAGGACATATCTTTGATGCTGTTTAGTAAATTGTAAACTTTTAGAAAAGGTATTGGTCAACCACCCATATTTAATTAGATTTTTAAAATTATACTAAAAAAAATAATCGTTGGAAATTTGTTAGCATCACCCTCAAAGAGTTTTAGAAAAAGGTGCCACCCAACCACCCATACTTAATAAGGATGATTTTCCATATGATGGATGATTAGCGGTTAGAACTTAAAACTAATTATACATTTAATATTAAAGCATTTTTTTGTTTATCTATTACTTTAGAGTTTTGATACATAATATAATATATTAGATATTACATATAAATTTATTTATTTATATGCACCTTACTTCACTCAGACGAGCCTTTTTTTGCGCCTTGCGCCTCAAGTGATACAAGGGTCTTAGCACCTAGAGAGCTTTTTGCCCGCTTGACAACAATGTAACTAGCCAATTTTACACAATCAAGATACCAAAATAGAAAGATGTCTCTAAAGTTGAGAGCAAATTATATTACTACATTGATTCCATAAGCTTGTTGTATGACTAGAATGCTCAAAATTGAGTAAATTAGAATTGGAAATTCAGTAATTTGCTATTGAAACGGTAAATAAGAATGTTGAATAGATAGAATAATCTTCATACTAATCATGAAAGCATAAAAAGAGCATTTAAAGAATAAAAAATGGGTAAATGCATCAAAGAACAACAATTTATTTACTTGGTCCTTCCATAAACCACTTGTCAATTAGAGCAAATTTTAAAGATTATGAGAATGCAATTTGCACTTACAGTAAGCAGACTCAAGTTTTACACTGAGCAAGGGCTTTGCCACATCGATATATCACTGATTAGATCACGCAGTTGATCAATAAGAAGCTTCAGGTGTTTGTTCTTGATAGCAAGTTCCTGCTTTTGAAGCATAGCTTAGTTAGTAAAAGCTTCAAGTCGATTATACATCACATAATTTCATCAACAAGAAGTACAATAAATGTTGAATTATAGACAACATTACAATTTATTAAGTTCTTAAAGTTGCTATATATAAAATTGCTATCTATTTTTAAATCCAGTGTAAGTTTCTAAAATTATTATCTAATATAAAATTTTATCACATAAAGCCAGTTCTTTGAAGTTTGCTTGATTACTTTTAGAACTTTAATTTTATTGTTCTTTCTTATTACATGGTATGCCTATGCGCTTTTGAATCTATTTGTAATCTAAAAACATCTTTTTATTTTGAATTAACATTAAAGTTTTATAATTTTGTATGTATTTTATATAAGTGACTCATCGTATCTTGAATTGAATTAATCGTACCAACTAAACCTACCTCCACCGTACCGGATACTATACAAGCATCATTTCCGTATGCATACTTGGTCTCGCCACTCGGAATGTCTTGTGTTTCTAGTAACTATGACTGGATCAAGCAACAATTGGAGCGAATTTTATAAAAATAAAATTATTTAAAAATAGTAAATAATACAAATAAAAAACATACTTAACATAGTCTTAAAGAAAATTTTAAATTATAATTCCTTATTTAAATCTTATTGATAATCAAATAAGACTAAATTTAAAGAAAATAAGTTATCATCCTTCAAACTTGTGAATGTAATGAAAAAATAAATCTCAAATCCCCAGAAATCTAGAAAAAGAACATAGTACAGTAAAAACATACATATATAATTATAAATATTACAAAGGTATGTATGCTATTTGAAAAGGTACATAAATAACGAAAAGTGTCAATGCGTGCATAAATACATATATATGAGTTTTATAGGGGTATATACGCAAGTGTATATTTGAGGAGTATACGCACAAAGAATCTATTTTAAAAGGATAATACACATAACTCAACTTCATTATACATTTGTTTAAAAGGCCATAATATAAAAAAGTGAATTTGATAAGATTCTATAATTATCCTATTTTAAAAATATGATAGTAAAATAACATGCAAAATTATTTTTATAAAGTGCAAATTTATAGATCTAATAAAAAGAATCATATAATTTAACATTTCCAAGGAATTTGAGAGCAAATGCAAAATTTGATTTTCTCAGTGTCCAGGGAATTGACACTCATGAAATAACATGCAATGCTGATCCTCAGTTATTGATGCATAACCAAAGCAAGGGCATGGGAATTCAAAAGCTAGAACCGGCATTCCATTTCAGCCCAATTAAGCTATGAAACAACACATTAGAGTTAATCAAATGTGTCATCCTCTACACTTCGCCCAATCCAATTAGGTATCCCTTTTTGGTTGCACTCTTTTCATTCATGTAATTCCAAATCATCTCCATCTAGATCTTCACTTTTCACATTTGACCACCACAACTTAAAGCCCACAACCATAGAAGTACTGATGTTTCATAGGTGACTATGCCCAGAACATCTTGAAAGATCCCTCTATCTTGTATTCAATCAGAAATACCTTAAATTTAGCATGAGACAAGAATTACGAAAAATGTTTGCACATGCCTATGTCTCAAGACATTGAGTCAATCCTTCCAAGCTACAAATAGAATAGAATTTTTCAGCATAGCACTTCTATTTCGGAAGCCACTGGATTCAATATTGCACAGGCAGAACTTGGTTTTTAATAATAAGCCATTATGTAAACAAACTAAGTTGAAGCTAGCTTGGATAAATGCAGTTTGATGACTACATTGACCTATCGTTCATTTACATCAAAATGTTCTCCTCTTTGGCATTTTGCAATCCAACGAAGGGACGATGTCAAATTTTTACATTGCCTGTTATTTAGAAGTATTCAAGGTCTTTGGAAGAGCATAAAGTAGCAGGGGAAGAGTCGTGTCAAATTTTTAAGTGCCAATTCTATTCTAATCTGCACCCACCAACATTTCAATTGGTAAAAGCTTCACCAAAAAAAAACTCAATTTAATACTTCTAAATAACAGGCAAATACAAATGCAACTTTGAGAAATAATAAAAACATTAATGACTGCCCCACACACAGTCACAGCTCAAAAAAGCTCTCAAGTGCTATGGAAAAGCCAATCGCATAAGTACTCACATAATCTAAGAGAAGGCCATTAAAGCTTCTTCAGTTGCCAGTAAACATCATATTTGTGAAACCAAGTTATACTCAAATATAGAGAAGTTTTTATCAAATCAACAAAACCGGTCAAGAAGCACAAAGAGGAAATGCGTGGAATACCTTTCTCAAAACAGATAGACGTGCTTCCAATCTATCAGTTTCAGCTTGGTCCGATTTTGTTTCCAAAACACCAGCCTCCTGTAATTCCTAAAAACTTGAACCCACCATATCCCACACCATACAGTAAAATACACAAAGAATTTATGTCTAAATTCACAGTATTATTATTTTTTATAACACCTAATTAACGATGAATCATGCCCAAACAAATTTTCTTTCTAAAGCATAATATTAGATCCAAATCAATAACATTCACCAAACTTCGCTAAATCATACTTACCAAAAGAGTAGACAACTATGCAATTGGTGCAGGAGGAAAAAATGCAAGGACTGGCCAAATCAAAGGCAAGCTTAACATGGAACAATTTAAAAGAACAAACGTTTGGCCTATTTTTCTCTCTTTAGTTATTTTTATAATGCTCTACATACTACAATCCTGCACACTCTATTCCCTACATGAAGAATGAATGTATCTAGGATAGCAATTAGCACTTCCCGAGTTTCTTCACTATTCCCTCATAAAAGAAGGCACCAATGATGACTAGTTCCTATACTGCTGAAAATAAGTCAAACCCTTTCAATCTCTCATATGCTGCTTCAGAAGCAATAAAAGTTCTCATGGATTTTTCCAACAACCCAAAACTTCACATTTTTGAATGAATAAGGAACACTGCAAAAATACAAAGTCAACTTTGTAATTTCCTGTTTTTTTTTCTTTTTATTGTTTCATTTTATTAAAAAAATTCTAAATTCTCTTCTACAATCTTTCAGAGTTCCATATAAATCAAAAAAATCAAGCCTAAAATTTACATTTTCAAACAAAAATTGGTTGCAAATTTCAGCTTTAATCAAAATAAAATTTTGTTTTGCCGATTGAATTGGACTGCAATTCGAGAGAAACACGAAATGCGTATACCTGAGAGGAAGTAGGGATAGCGGCCAGAACCGCTCGCAAAGCAGAGACAGCGGACTTGTAACGAAGCCTTGCTTCCTCAAGGGCTCCGCCACCGCCGGCACCACCTCCGCTGGCACCCCAAGAACCGATCTCGGAGGGATGGGAGGAGTCAGTGGAGACGTCGCCGCTGGACGCCGCTGCCGAAGTGGGGGTAGCCGACCAGAGGGCAGGGTTACAAAGCTCGTCGTTCATCGACGAAAGAATCTGGAACGCCGCCGCGATCGTCTCCTCGAGATGCCGTTGCCCGTCCACCCCCAGCTCTTGCCTGCTCCTCCCCGCCATCTTCTGAGGATCGAAACCCTAATCCTAACCCTAACACCCTAAACTGCCGTCGGAGCTGGAAACCTCCGATGAGATGGACTCGCGGAGAATAATAACGCAAAAATAGGCCAGCACCGTAGAAGTTTGGTACTTTACTGGGATGCTGGGATGAAATGTAACCGAGGAAAAAAATGATATAGGACCTTAAGAAAATAATATTTTTTTGTGTGTGATATTAAAATATATTTTTGATAATTTTTTACTAAAATGATATAAATACTTTTGTATTAGTATACTTTATCAATAATTTATCAATCATATTTAACATTAAATAATTCTAGAGAAGCAATGAAAGCCCTAGCGATAAAAACATTTGTCTTTGAGAAAACCTAAAGAGTGGAAAAGTAATTCTAAAAAAAATTAAGGGTATTTTGGTTCAAAAAATAGACTTATTTTACTATCTCATGGGAATCTAACTTTCCCACCTTGTTGTGAGAGATTCACTTTCTCTCATTTTGGTGGAATTGCTCTTCCATGGCAATGTTACTTTCTAACAAAAAAAACTCTACCAAAGATGGTAAAGAGATTTCTTATGTTACTTTCCTGAGAAAGTTGGGTACTTTTCCATGTACCAAACGCAACCTAACTGGTTCTCTGGACTCGTTCGCTGGCTCTGTTTCTTCTGCGTAATATAATTATAACTAAATTCAGGTATAATTTTATATAAATTTACATGCACAAACTAAGAATTGATTATAATTCACTTGATGATATGAGATTTTTGCTGCAAACTCACATATAGTCTAAATCTGTAATTAAAGATCTGATACCGCCATTACGTTCAACAAAATTTATATTTTTCACATTAATAGTTTTTCATATTGGACCGATGCCATTGAGTTATAATATAACATTAATAAAATTAGTTTTTAGTATATAAATTGAAGTTTCTTAAATATCCATTTAGGCTAGTTTCTTTTTTCACTCCTATTAAATAAATCCATTCTAATGTTTGTAGTTTCACTTTCATAAAACAAATAACCCTTCATCCATCCATTAACAATTAAAATTAAATTTAAAATAATTTTTAAATATATACCATCACAAGATCTAGTATGGGAAAAGGGTTTATATGCAAATAAAAACACAAGTAATCCTTTTCTTTTATACTCACCTAGTTTATTTACTAGTTTTAAATGTAGACTCATATAATTATTGTTGTCTAGATAGAGTGTGTATACATATCTTATCATTAACGCTTATTTCACAGGATTAGAAACTTAATTAAAAAAAATTATAAGTTAATATTTTTAACAATAAATAAACAAAAACTTGTAATCCATGCATACCTTGAAGTGATTATTGCACATGTACTATGGCATAATATTCATTTTAAACCCACATTGAGTAGCCAATGGAGTTAGTGTTCAATGAAAACTCCCTAATCACAAACTAAACTTAATTTCAGTATTCTAATTCATGATTAATTTCATACTGAAAATTCCTATTAAAATTAGTCAAGTAACTCATAAAGATGTAATTAATTTCACCTACCGTTTAATGAACCAGGTGCATAATGCTATAATGGCCTTTATAATCTCATTTCCATCTTCAATGCCATTATTGTTTATTTTATTTTATTTTGTTTTGTTTTCTTTTTTTTTTTAAATAAAAAGAGTTAAAACAATTAGGTCCACTATAAAAAAAACTAGAAAAACTCCAAAGACAAACACAAATCGAAACAAAACTAGACTAAAAACTAAAGCTCATCAACAACCCATTTTGGAAGATTCATTCCTCTGTGAAAGAGATAATCCTGGATTTTGGTGTGCATATATTCCAAACAGTAGCCATCGCATTGCTATCTCTTGGAATATAGCTCATGTTCACCAAAGTCAGTTGAAATGTAACAGCCTCCTGCTATCATAATATATTTCCAATCAACTATATATCAATACAAATCTAACGCTAGCTATGGGGTTTTCATCAACCCAAGAAGCATCAGAAAGCAAGGATATATAATAGATATAATTCCCTAAATAGTTCTTTTACTTTTTTTTTTAAAAGTAGTTTTTTATTCATCTACTTTAAATTATAACATTTTAATCTTTTTACTAATTAAATTGAGTTATGTTAACTTTTTTTAATGGTTTAGGATTAGGGTTTAGGGTTTAAAAGGACTAACCTAGTTTAATTACAATAGTGGAACAACTTAAATATTACAATTTAAAGTAAAGTGACCATTTAGAGAATCATACCAATATTATATAAAGACGGGAAAAAGAGAGAAGCTTCATTGATTAGGTAATTGTCTTTTTTTTATAAAACCTTTGATGCATTAATAGCCATATGGGCAATGTCTTAAAATTGAGGTTGAATATTGCTAAATTTGAGCCTACATCTGGCCCTCCGTAAAGCTAATGCACAGATTACCAAAAGAGATTTTAAGACCTTATCACCAATTCGGGAATTGAATTTCTACGCCCATCAATTGTCATCAGTAAAACTTGGGATCTTGTTCAGAAAAAGTCTTACAAAAGAAGCTACTATATTCCAACATGGAGCAGATTTATGATAATTCCATAATATATGTTTAGCTGTTTCCAAACAAAAACTACAAAAAGTACATCGCAAAATAGGGTTAAAATTAATACCATACAGGAAAGCAAATGTAGAAAATTATCACGAATAATCTTCAAGAGAAATAATTTAACTTTTGGGATAACTTTCAGATTCCAAAGCACCTTCTAACCAGTCCCGTTATCATCAAGATCATTGCTTTTGTTCACATGACTACAAACAGCTTTAGTGACAGTGCTATTAGAAATACTAGGATCTTAAGACCTAACAATTAAGTAGCCAAGTCTTAATAGTGTTAAGCATTGTAGTAATGATAAAACAAATTTTTAATTAATTTTTTTTTAACAAATGTGACAAGGGTTGTCAAGGATATGCGCACGAGTCAGGAATTAAACGTCCAGCACATGCATTCTCACCATATGACACAGGGTCTGGGTTCCAAGCTTCTAATTTTTGACCACTATTGTGTCTAACGGAACTTAAACTGGGGATCTTTTTAATATCTCGCATTAACATCTTTTGTAATGTGACCAATGGCAATGGGCTATCAACCTTTTGGCAAATGCCCGATTAGCTTTCCACAAAAGGCTACCAAATACATAATTAGAAGGGATACCCATGATTAAAGGTATATAAGTAACCATGAGTGGCAAGCCTTCTATAAAGTAGTTGCCAATAAAAACCTTATTGAGAAGGCCCATCTAAAGCCTCCAAAAATTATGCTATCCCTTTCAAATAGGCTCCCCATCCTTGCCTTGATTTAGAAGATTATAAATAGTCCAGCAAGCCTTAGCATTACAAGTGAGAGGCATCTAAACCAAATTATCGAGAGTAGTATGATCAATTATGGTTTTGAAAAGCTTCTTAAAATCTAAATAAATGCTAAGATACTTCCCTAGAAAGATTTAAAAATAAAATTTATAACAATAAAGTTTCAATAGACATATCCATATTAATAAATATAGGCTTAAGTGCTAATTAAATAAATTATAAACACTAAGGTTCCCCTCATGAATTTCGTGTAACTAGGATTAACACCAACAATTTAAATATTAGAATGAATAACATCGACTGCATTATGAAGATATTTATAAAACCATCAAAGAATTGAGAATCTAATGTTTCAAATTATTAGAACCATGTTACATTATAAAAATATCAACGAAAAGCTTGCCATTGGAGTTAATTATCTAAAAACTATTCTTGCTCTAAACAAAGTTTTTGTCTAATTTTGACATATCATCAAGTACAAAATCAAGAAAAATATGTATAAACAGCATAAATGAGCACTAAGAGGGGATTATTCATTAGAATGGAACTATCAACCACAAATAAATTTTAAGAATTCCAGCAATTAACATTATTTATATCCCTATCCACAAAGAATTGGAAAATAATTAACTCTGAATCTTACGGAGGGGTCAACATCACAAAGCACTTAAACAGGAAACTTTTAGTTCTAGTTTGAAAAATAGAATTAGCAAATTAACAATATTTTTATTACATCATTTGAGGTAAATAAATAAAATATTTACTCAAATAAAAATTTTGTCATAATAAATACTCATAAAACAAGTTGAAGCAAAAATCTTACATAAATAATAATAATGATCAAACTAAGTGCATATATAAATGAGACGATTGAAGCTCCGTAACAAGTTTCCATAAACCTAGATGCTATGCTGGGAGCCATAGGATGGGGATCGAAAGGAGGTTGTTGTGGATGGAGAGATATAGAGAAGGAAAAATAAGCATACATGGTTTGCTACATCAAGATATATGTATTAAAACATAAAATAAACCCTTCTTAAAAAATCTAGGTTGCAAATAGTAATATCCATTAGGTAAACTTAACACCAATGATGTTATAAATAGTAAAAATGAGTACCTCGGCCTTGAAAATATATTAAAAAAAACATAATTACATGTTTTCACTATCATTTCAAATTTGCTTATCACAATCAACATTATACTATATTATAATGATCCTAATGAATATATATATGTATATATGTATTGATAAATGCAACAAGTGTAACATAGACCAATATATATGTATAAACTGAAAATTAATTGTCCAGCTCATTATCCTCATATGTTAATTTAGGGTTCGAATTATAAGATCACACTTACAACAGGGGATTTGTTTTTATCATTACATCCAATGAAACTTGAACTTGAGGCTCTTATATGTTCACACTAATGTCTTTTTCACTGGAGCCAATACTGTTAGATTATAATGAATATTTCTAAAATATAAAAGTTAAATAGATAATACGAAAAAATATAGAAATCATTAGCGTGTTTAAACCAAATAGATAAATTACCTCACCAACCACTATTATTGAACCTTTTTTGAATTTAATTAATTAATTAATTAAATTAAAATTAAAAAAAAAACATAAAGACAACAAAATTTAATAGTCATATTATATCAATCGGTAGCAAAGCGTCCTTATCTTGGCGGCTCTAAACATGCTGATAGAATATGCCTTTGTGGTAATATTTTAATAGTAATGAGATTAGAATAAGATAATGACATTTTGGTGTCATTACATTTAATTAGTTCAACATGAACAACATGATGGCTTAAATAATTGACAAGTAGATGTTAATTGTTTTGCTAATTTTATTTAGTTATGTTTTTTATGATGAAATTTTGATTATTAAATTAGCTTGAATTGATTGCATCCACCAACCAAGATTAACATATAAGAGCCACATGCTTAGAATCATTATCCTGCCCCAAGTTTAGGGACAATTAATTTAAAGTAATTTGTGTAGAGTGCTTACTGTCATGTCAATTCTACATAAATTTTAAGATAAATTAATAAAATTATATAAACATCTTGCTTTGTGAATTTTTAAGTATAATAAACATTGCACAAATGTTTAGATTTTTTTTTTTTATCATAGTGGTGCTTAGAACTTGTAGATATTCATAATTTTTTCAAAAAAATAATGTTTACATTTAAACCATTTTGTCTTGCTAATAGTGAAGTATTTTCAATAAATATTGTTATAAAAAGTAATTTTAAAATTTTTAATGAAAAATATAAACTTGCTTCAAATGACAAAATTCAGTCAATGGTTGTTATAAAATTTTAAAATGACAAAATACCCCTTGGTATTTTTCAACGTTAAGTTAATTATTTGTATGTTTATGACAGAAGGTGAAGTAGAGGCATTTTGTGCTTAAAACAATCACCAAATGGTTAAGTAATGCAAATAGTTTTTCAAATAAATTATTATAATTAAATATTAAAATCATACCCCTAAAATGTACAATATCATAAGAAACGATTAAGACGTGATCAAGTAGGACACAAACATAACATAATAAGTTATTCTCATTCAATGCAAACCAATCTACTTATTAACAAAGCATGTGGCGGCACAACCCAACAATTGAATACTACTAAATTTATTATTACTATGTTGACATGCATAATCTAATATGACCTATAGTTTATTTATCATCCCAACCGCTCACAGATAAAATTAAAACGGGTTTAAGATAGGCAATTGAACCTCAACCGTTATATATATATATGAGAAAACGTCATTTGCTTGCACTCAGATCAGTGTTGTTTGAGGGTGTTGATTATAATGGTTCAATTTGGACCGGTTAAGGCGTGTGTTCATTTGGGTGTAAGTGGGGAGAAGTGGGGAGAAGTGGATTGACTTCCACCACTTCTGATGTTCTTTTTCTCTGAAGAGGGGAAATGACCACTTCTCCCCCACTTCAGACTGAAGTATGTTTTAGTTAAAACTCAGCATTTTTTACATTGAAGTGAGGGAAGTGAGTCCTTTATAAAGCTCACTTCTCCCCACTTCCAAATACTCTTTAGAAGTGACATCACTTACACCAAAATGAACACCAGTAATGGAAAAATGGGCATTTCATGGAAGAGCTATTTTTTGTAAAATGAATACATGAAGTAGTGGAAATCATATTATTTACACAATTTTCCACCACTTCAGAAAAGTGGTATTTTCCAACTTCCTGATTTTTTCTTATTTATGTCGAAATGAACACGCCTTAGTTTAATGTCAAAATGAACACGTATTAGCTATAGAAATGTTTTTTAGGGGAAGGGTTGGTGCAAATCAAATTGGATAGGCTAGATTCATTGGACTATTGTGTAAATTTTGATAGAACAGTTGGAATTCAATTGCTGTGCATCCCACATGACATCATCCTTTAAAAAATAGTACGGTGTGATATTCTCCATCCAACTTTGCATTGTTTGTCAGAGTTGGATATGATCAATTGGACATCCGTAGATTTGTTCATCAACGAACATCCGTAGATTTGTTATCAATGAACGTTCATAAATGACACAGTCTCTATATATATATATATATATATTAGTAAGTAGATAAATTACAACTATATTTAGGTAAATTGGTACCAATTCATACTGCTAATCTTAGTCATCATGCTGGATTACAAAATAGAATACAAAAAACAACGCTGAGACAACCCCTGTGAAAAATGGTATGGATCAAGCTGAAGCCGAAAGCCAACACAGACATCAAACATTAATTGTTGGATCTAATGTTCAATCCCTACTCTTTACTTGGTTACAAGACAAGGGAACTCAAAAATATGTTTTATTGTGGATATTAAGTCTTCTATCCCACTCTTTTTTAATCCACAACTATAGAAACTACTATTGAAGATGAGGTTATTTCTTTGAAGCCATATGTTTGAAAAGATTGCTCAAATGTAAATTTCTCAAGTACATAACATTCGGAGATGTGGTATACTAGATATAATATTTGACTGAAATGATTCTTGCACTCTAAAAGCAGATTATATTCCAATTTTTCACCGGCATGACAAAGCAAATATGAAGTAAATAATTAGAGCCTCTCTTTCTCTTGTGTGTGTGTGTATATATATATGTATGTATTCTGATTTCATCAAGTTGGATTATATGTTTTGGTGAAAAGGACTTCCCCTCCATCAAAAACATCATCATTTTGTATCACTTGTTTGAATTGTTATTTGCGCACTATAATCCTTTTAACATGAAGACTTTCTTTTGTTGGAGTACAAAGATCAAATTTTTCTCTCCTTTGTTTGGAGTTTCAAGTTGAAGTTCTCCTCCTCCTCTTCGTCCTGCATCTCTCCCTCTCCATTTTCTTTGTGAAAGAATCTCATCGACTTGTTGAACAAAAATCCAATCTTTACTTCTTTTTACTTGTTTGTTTCCTGAATAACTTCTTTGAGTTTTTCAAAGACCCAAGCTTTCCTTCTTTTTATTTCTCTCTCTTTGGTTTGCCAAGAAGAAAGGAATCCCATACAGTTATTAAACAAATTCCATATTTTATCCTCTTTGTGCTTTTTTTTAATAAATTTTGTGTCTTTTAATTTCCCAATCTTTCTTCTTCTTCTTCTTCTTCTTCTTCTTCTTCTTCTTCTTCTTCTTCTTCTTCTTCTTCTTCTTTGTAAGGGTATGTCATTTGCAGAAAACTAGAGCGAGTGATAAAAGTCCAATCTTTTTCCTCCCTTCCATTTCTCAACAGCAAAACCAACAATGAGGAGACCTCAAGGAAAGCTCAGTGGCCTCTTGAACAACCGATGGCTGGTCTTCGTAGCAGCAATGTGGATACAATCCTGCGCTGGCATTGGCTATCTATTTGGGAGCATTTCTCCAGTAATCAAAGCATCTTTGGGCTATAACCAGCGCCAGCTTGCTTCTCTTGGCGTTGCAAAGGATTTGGGGGATAGCGTAGGCTTTCTCGCCGGTGCGCTCTGCGAGATTTTGCCTCTTTGGGCGGCGATGCTCGTCGGTGCACTGCAAAACTTTGTTGGCTATGGCTGGGTTTGGCTCACTGTGACTGGGCGTGTTCCTGCCTTGCCTTTGTGGGCTGTGAGTAGTGTTCTTCTAATTATTGTTTCTTTTCTGAATTCTGATTTTGTTTATTTGAAATTGAGGCTCTTTGTTTTTGCTTTGTTGATTTCTCAATCGCTTTTGTTGTTAAAAGTTTGATCTTTTCTTTTCCAGTTGTCGTCATGTTGGTGTCGAGCAATCATGGGTTGTTCTTCTTTGGTTTGTTTCAGTGTTTCTCTACTGGATTTTGATTTTGATTTTGTTTGTTTGTCTGAAATTGAGACTTTTTGATCCCGGAAATTTCTGAAGGTTGGGGTGTTTGATTGCAATTTTGTTGATTTCTCAGTCATTTTGTTGTTAAGACTTTGATCTTTTCTTCATCTTATTTTACAATTGTTCATGTTGGTGTTGTGTGTTTATTTATTGTTCTTCTTTGGTCTGTTTCATTGTTTATTTTCTCAATTTTAATTTTGTTTACTGACAAAATGATTCTATAAATTTTGAGTCTTGAACTGTTTGATTGGATATTGTTCATCTCTGAATCATTTTGTCAGTAAAAGTTTGATTGTTTTCTTCCCAATGATTGCCATGTTGGTGTTGAGTGTTTATTTATTTGATTTTCCATGAATTATGAATCATTTTGTTCATAAAATTTATCATCTTTTTTCAATTTTTGTCATTTATCTGAAGTAATTGGCTTTTGATCTTCCAAATTTGAGTGTTGTATTATTTGCTTAAACCTTAGTCTATTTTTTGAATAATTAATAGTATGCTGTCCTGTTCTTTTAGCAATTCTAAAGCATCAGCAATATGTTCTTCGTTGTCAAGGAGGTCCTAATTTTTTGCTAAAACTTATCGTCTTTGTGCTTTGTTATGTCTTCAAGTTTGTATTGATCATTTAGTGTTTAATGATTAAAGTGTCTGTGCGTTTGGTTGTTGTTTTTGCAGATGTGTGTTCTTATCTTCATAGGAACCAACGGAGAGACATACTTCAACACGGCAGCATTAGTTTCATGCGTACAAAACTTTCCAAAGAACAGGGGCCCCATAGTTGGCATATTGAAAGGATTTGCCGGTTTGAGTGGTGCAATTTTAACTCAAGTGTATGCAATGATACACGTTCCTGATCACGCAGCTCTCATCTTCATGGTTGCAGTTGGACCGTCGATGGTGGTTACCGCTTTGATGTTCATTGTTAGACCAGTGGGCGGCCATAGACAAGTACGACCTTCCGATAAATCTAGCTTCATGTTTGTGTATAGTGTCTGCTTGGTTCTCGCCTCATATTTGATGGGCATTATGCTTTTAGAAGATCTCGTCGACTTGAGCCATACATTGATTGTTGTGCTCACTATTGTATTGTTTTGTCTACTGCTAGTCCCCATTTTCATTCCTTTGCTTTTGACGTTTCATCTCGACGGAACATCTCCTGTTGAAGAGTGTCTCTTGCCGGAAACAGATCAAGCCGAGCCAAGCAAGTTAGCGCAAAATGCGGAACAAAACGAGGTTATTCTCAGTGAGGTAGAGGATGAAAAGCCGAAGGATGTGGACTTGCTTCCGGCATTAGAAAGGCAAAAAAGGATTGCACAATTGCAAGCAAAACTATTCCAAGCTGCCGCCGTTGGAGCTGTTAGAGTCAAGAGGATCAAAGGGCCGCCACACCGGGGAGAGGATTTTACATTGGTGCAAGCACTTATCAAAGCTGATTTTTGGCTCATTTTCATTTCACTTTTGTTGGGAGCAGGTTCTGGTTTAACCGTCATCGACAATTTAGGCCAGATGAGCCAGTCTTTGGGTTATAAAGAAACTCACATTTTTGTATCAATGATCAGCATTTGGAACTTTCTTGGTCGTATCGGTGGGGGATATTTTTCTGAAATTATTGTGAGGTATGATCATAAATCTCCCTGAAATTGCTTCTTCTGTTTGCTGACTGTGATATTTTAATTTGATCAGAGACCACACGTACCCGAGACCAGTGGCTCTAGCGGGTGCTCAAGTTCTTATGGCAATAGGCCATTTCCTCTTTGCTATGGCTTGGCCGGGAACTATGTACATCGGGACATTACTTATTGGACTCGGATATGGAGCTCATTGGGCAATTGTACCAGCTGCTGCATCTGAATTATTCGGCTTGAAAAACTTTGGAGCTTTATATAATTTCCTCACTATCGCTAATCCCACTGGTTCATTAATCTTTTCAGGTCTAATTGCTAGTTCAATATATGATTATGAAGCTGAGAAGCAATCACATGAACATCACAATGCAAAGAAATTGATCGGAAAATTACTGTATGATAGCCCATTGAAGTGCGAGGGCGCAATATGTTTTTTCCTTACTTCATTAATAATGTCGGGATTGTGCCTCATCGCAGTAGTCCTAAGCATGATTCTTGTTTATAGAACGAAAATCGTCTACGCCCATCTATATGGAAAATCACCGACATGAAAAGTATAACTGTGTCAGTCAAGACGACACCATTTAGCTTCATTTTCACCATTCATGAGATTTGCAGGGAGATTTTCATTTAAAGATGTATGATGTAAATTATTTTTATGTGAATATGAGACGCTGTTGTATGCTTCTTCTTGTTTGTTCATGATCGAGATTTGTGACATAAAAGTTTAGTGAAAACAATCTTGTGTTATTGGCTTGAAATAATGAAATGGACATGATTTACATTTTCAGAAAGGTCCTGGTTGAGGTTTTGTTTTTCCAGAAATGAGTTTGCAATTGTATATATATACCCCTATGATAGTAGGAACTTTGCATGTAATGTTAAAAAATTGAGATTTTAGGACATATTGATAAATTTTATTAAGTTCTATTGTTTTTAATATTAAAAATCAAAATATTTTGAATCCAACAAGGAAGATTTTTTTTTTTGACAAAATGGACATGACACATCAAGAATGTGAAAAAACGTGGAGTTAATACCTCACTACACTTATATCTTTACTTTGAGTAAACTGAAGTTCGAACCTGTTCTTTTGGCATAACACAAACATCTTAAGTAGGAGACTAGTTCCAATATATAGACCAAGAGTTTGTTGGTTAAAAGAAGAAACCAAAAGTGATGTCTGTAGTGGATAACAAGTTAAACTTAAATTTCAATGTAAGTTTTCTTATGAAGGAGTTGGATTTTTTGGATTGGTAATGCTCCAATTGAGTTCTTTCCGTGCCTCTTTCTTGACACTGTTTCACCTTAATAATATTTAGGTTAAACATTTTAATCAATTCATTTATTTTTCTAACTCTACCCTTTTAGTCCCTTTATTTGAATTTAATTATGTTCATCTCTTTACTTGAATTTTGGGTCAATCAAGTCCAATCCAAGAACAACATTAACTCGGTTGTTTAATTCATTTGGCGTGACTTTGTTATGGATTACTATCAAAATTAAAGAATATCCACCGTGTCCCTCATGTCACATCTCGGATCCAGATCCCTTCACCACACACGGATCCGAGAAGGGAAGTAGTTGTTTCTTCCCTGAAACCCTTCTTCTTTCTCATCATCTTCCATCCATACTCAATGGTGCTGCTGCTTGGTTTGGAAAACAGGACACCTCTGTTATCACCGAGCCTTCACCCAACGACTACCAAGGAGTCCGCATGCTTGGTTTGGAAAACAGGACACCTCTGTTATCACCGAGCCTTCACCCGACGACTACCAAGGAGTCCGCAAACTCTATTCTGGACGGAGATCTCTTCCTCAGCCCTACGTACCTTTGTACCTCTCCACTTGAGATATCCTTCTTGATGTTGCTGAAGCTATGGGCGTTCCAATCGGGAGAGATGGCCAACCAAGCATCTATTGTTGAATCATATGCGCAAGTCCATGGACATTGATGAGAAGTCCATTGTGAAGAAATTTCCAACAGTTAGAAGAACCATCTTTAAAACATTGTTCCCAATGTTAACATAAAATTGTATTTGTTTTCAAATTTGTATCAGTATTTGTATTAATTTCGAATTTGTAAGGAATTGTAATTTCTTCAGACAACTGATATGAGGAATTCTATTGTTTGATTGCAGTAATGAATTTGTACAAGAGCTTGACATTGGTGTATTGAACACAAAAACAACAACTTCCATCTTCATTAATCATATGGTTTGTATATATTTGATAATAAGTTCTTCTTATACAATTAACAAAAAATACATAACATTCTATACCACCGGTTTTCACTCCAGGTTTTTGTCACATGTCATTGAAACCAACAAAACAAAACTCTTTTAACAAAACCATTTTCTCAGAATACTTGGCTCTTCTTCAAATAGAAGGATTTGCATCAGCTAGATCATCTGTTTTGCTTTGCTAAGTTGGTACGTTAGGGCATTCATTTGCTGTAGATGAGGGTAGGTGACTTGATTCTTCATTCTAACAAGGATATGCATTTTGGTTTTCTATTCTAGCAAGCTTCTTTCTCCTTAGTTCCTACCAACTATAGCCATGAAAGAGTGTATTTTTTTTAGTAATGAAAATAAAAAGAATGCAATACTGAAGTTTATGTTAAAATGGAAACATATTTTACCAGCAATTCTTTGGTTGTAATGAACAAAGAGCTATGAGGCATTTCCCTACCATCAATACGTTGCCAAGTGTGAGCACCCGGTAACCAATATCATGAGAAACATTTATTAATTCTAAGCAATTTTTCCCAGCCTACTAATGCATTGTGAATATGTAATGGTCATTGATTCTCGCCCACTGAAATTTTCATTGACCCAATTGAGCTATCAACAGCTCTTGATCCACCGTTTTGATCCCCTTCTGAGCTAGTAGCATTTCCAAATGAAGGTTTCTCTACTCCAGGCTTGTTAGCTGAGGCTTACAAGAGGACAATCATTATCACTAGCAATCAATTGAAAATTGAAGTTGATCAGGAATAAATTGATCATATTAGTCCAATGACACAATCACTTTCACATTATCATGTAATGCACTATTAACCATAAATTGAGAAGTAAATGTGAAACTCACTATGGATTCATCCATTGGAGGAACCGTGGTAGCAGAGGTTTTTGCTTTTTTTCTTCCTAACTTGGTTGCTAGCAAGTCCCACTTATGGATTGGTAGATGTGGCTTGCACGTTATAAATTAATCATTTATGGTGTGAGTAATACATCTACAACCACCAAGAGTAATTAACTTACACTAGTAATTTTTTATGAATAGCAAACTTTGTTATGGCCTTCAACATGGCAAATTTTGCATCTCATCATCCTTCTCCTCTTTACAGGTTTCTCAGCCATCCTCCTTGCCAAAGGCATCTCTAATGGGCTTTCTTCACTTGTTGGCCAAAATTCCCTTCCTCTAATTGGATTGACAGAGAATTGATAGGCCTTCAGGTATGTGTCATTCTTAAAATCACTCAACCACATAATCAAATGGATCTATCCTTTCAAATATGATTGCAGCTATTGCATGTTGACATGGGATGCCATTTTTGTCCCATTTCAGACATGAGAAACTATGGTTTCCTAATAGGACAACATAACCTTCCCTAGCATATATGGCCAAATTATCCCAAAACACTTCATGACTTAACCCTCCATTATATTCTGCCTGCCATTCCCACTCTTCTTTCTTTCTTTTTCAATCTTTTCAACTATGTTAGACCCATAATCACATCTCCATTTATCTACATACCCTCTTTTGACAATTATTGTACTCATCACATACCTTCTAATGCCCTCTAACAAGGTGATAACTACTATCACCCCATTGAAAGTCTTACACATATTGTTGTTAATTTCCTCACATTGGACTATATCATTAAAATATGCTTGACACCAACCTTCAATTGGCTAATTTGCTAGCAAATCTTTGGCAACAGTCTCTCCTCCATTAAGCTTCTTCATGCACTGCAAATGGTTTTGCATCTTAGAAATACTTGTGGACCTGGCAACATTCCAAAAATTCAGTTGCAATTTTCCTTTGGATGTTTCTTCCCCCATCTTGGATATATATGCCTTGCACACATTCTGTGTTCAATCAGAGGCAAAAGACTCTTCACAGCATATATAAGATCCTGCTGGAAAAACCAATGTGTAAAGTGAACATAGTTCCAATTCAATAGGAAAAAATGTTCACAACTACATAATTTGTACATACCTTTTGCATGTCACTAATTACCGACCAACCTAGACCATCTCCAACACCAATATCTTCCTTTAACCATTTAAGAAACCATGTCCAACTCTCATTGGTTTCTTTCTCCACATTTGCCCTAAGTGACAGGGTACATTTGATTATTTCCATCCTTTCCCACAACCACTAATAGCTGGCCCTTCATTAACCCTTTCTTGAAAACATCTATCAAGACCTATTAGCCTTTTACATCCACCATTGAACCCTTCCCTAATAGGTGTTAAGCATATAAACACCTTTTGGAAAATAGGGCGTCACTTGTGTTCAGTCTTTCAGACACTATATTGACACTATTGCTAAGATTGCTATGTTTCAGCCTAAAGAATAATTGTGCAAGACCTTAAAATCTTCTCTGAACTGTAACTCAACCTTTTTCAGCACCAATGTCTATGCATTTTTGCACACCTTATTAGCAATGAAGACACCCATTCCTTTCTGACCAATGCTTTCACAAGTCTAGGTCTAATTGAAGACATCTCATTTATCACCTCTGTAAATCTCTTTGCAGCTACATGGGCTATCACCCTCCTATTTTTAGTAGTTGCAAGAGTGGGCTGGCACATAATGTTTAACAGCATACACTTTTGGTTCACTACACCCTGAACACAATATCAACCACTTGCAACCCTTGGTAGAACACTTGGCTAGTACCCTTACTGCATCATTTTTTATGTAAATAAACTCAAATCCTTTCCTAGTTAAGAACTCAACAAGTTCACCCTTAAACAATTTCAGATTTTCAAATTGCAGACCAATGAAGAAATCCTTCAATGGAACAATAGGTCATAATAATTCTTCTTTGATCTATGTCTCCTTGCATCATCTGCACTCGATCCATCACTAGTAACCTCATAACCTTCAAGGTCTGAAAAGTCTACATACTCATTATCATATCCAACAACCTTGTCAACTTCAGCAATGGAGGCCCTCCTGTTGTGTATGGTGTTTTGAGCATTGTCTTTTACATCATTAGAAGGTTGCCCTATCTACCCTTCATTGTTATCACCTTTCTTCCTCATCCTAATCACTAACTCTTTCATGTCAATATATTTTCTAATATTATCCCTAGCCTATGCAATTTCCTCATCAGTTTTTGAATTGAAATTCACAAATGGGACATCCACCAAGACCTTTTCATCATCATTATTGCCTTCACCACTATTATCACTATCGATGTCAAATGCAGAGTCAGATAGTAGGGATCTTGGCAGGCTTTTACCATGCATGGCTTCTAAGCTCTCAACATAAATGTTTTCTTTCTTGTGTGACACTAATTACTCAGTCAAGCCTACTACAGTTTGGTCACCATGATTACTATTTAATACTCCCTCATCATCCTTATATGATAACTTCACATCCATGTTAATGTCATACCCCAACTCCTTCACATCCCCTAGCAAATCCTAATGGCAAAGTTTATCTGGGTCAACAGAATATTCAGTCACTCTGACATATCTAACTTCTCCTTCTCTCATTAATTCCCATCCCTCTCATGGTGGTACATAACAGTGTACTCAAACTAGGTAGACGTCCTATAAGAAACCATTCAATACTTCTTCTATTCACCCAAGACCTACTAATCTGCATAAGAACGCAAAGATACCTAAAGTAGTATTAAAATACATAAAACAAATGCTAAAAGACAAGCAAAATATAGGTAAGAGGTATATAAAATATGTATATGAAATGCACTCATCAAATACCTCATACTTGAACCATTGCTTGTCCTCAAACAAATACACTAGGCTCACACAAAAGAAAATGAGTGCATGACCTATGATCTCAGAAAGATAGGAATTTTCTAAACTATGGGAAGACTTTAAATGGTTAGCGCATATGTTAAATGAATGCTCAATAAAAACTTTACTCTTACTCCGTGCTCCCCATGTGTGTGAACTACCCTAAAGTATGTGTCCCAAGCGTTTTTGGAAAGACCTAGCTAAACAAGACCTTATTCTTAACTGACTAACTTACTAAGTAGGTAGTAGCTTCATATACTCTAGAGGTAGTCATTTCTCCCGGTAAGTCATCAAGTGTACATTTGTAATTCTCAAACTCCGACTACTCAAGAGCGGTTTTCACTCTTCGAAAGTGATAGCTCTTTCTACCATCTTTTGCGAACTATTTACAAGAAACCAATAGGGCATCCCATAAAGGATTTGATTTTTTGAGTTTAATGTTTTCTTTCAAAACAAATAAAAAATTTAAAGGTTCTTTAGCTATATTCTTAACTAAATATAAGTGGCTCCACAAAGATAGGGTAGAGTGATTGAACTTGGGTTTCCAAAGCAAGAGTGAATATGTACTTAAGCTCAAATAAAGTACACTAACACACTCATTGCCCACCTAACCTTAGAAATTCTTATCAAAGAAGTCGTAGATCATCCTAAGTCATCTACCATCACAATAAAAGCATGAAATGAAAACCCTTTCCCACACTTGAAACATACATTGCCCTCAATGTAAAACCAGGCATGCAAAATAAACTTAAAGACAAATGAAAATTGAGGGAAAGTTTCTGGAGGACTGCCCTAAACATGGAGAGTGATGCTACCGCTCTCAATGTGTGTTCCATAATTCCTTTCACCCACATATCCTGAGAAATGCCAAAGTGGCACAAATGAAGCTCAAGACAGAAAAGAAGACTAAACCGAAAAGTAAATGCTGAAGGTGAATAAATAAAAAAACAGTGTAGCATTCAAGCACAAGTCCAAAAAGCGAAAAGATAGAGTAAAGCACGTCCAATAATGGAATAGAAATAAAGTAAATGCAATTTAGCTGGAGAGACAAGAAGTGTCGATCTAGGTGTTGGAGTCAGAGGCAGCAGCAAGGCCTCACTTCCTTCTGCTGGTAATGTATCCCCCTAATAATTAAGATGTTCCCACAAGTCAGAGGTATTGACACTGACATTGCGCAAAAATGCGGAATGTCCCGAGGAGGATGCCTCGCAATGGCCGGCAATCTTCAGTTAGCTCTGTAGTAGCCATTTGCTAAATGCATAACCATATAGGAAGTTTGAAGTAGTAGGGGATGGAATAGGCAGAGGAGTGACGTGCAAGATCAATGGAGTGTTGGTAGTATTTGCCTTAGTGATCTCCGCAGCAATGTCATATCATGAACAAAATAGCCCCATTGCATGTAGAGTGCCTGAAGTAATATGATTGAACTGCCCAGCCGTCTACCCAAGATCAATTGTTCTGAACAAATTCATTCCCTTAACCAGTCGCGTGATGTATAGTCCGTCAAAAATGACCCCGACCTAGTGGTCTGTCAGTTGATGATGAAGAGTGGTGGCTAACACATATCCTAAATGGAAATGAAGCCCATTGGTCACGCTCACTAAATACTTGAAATCTCTGCGGTTAATGACTCCAGTACTGTCACCCCTTCCAGTAACTGATCCATTAAGTAATGTATAAATTATGTGCAGTGCTGGAGATCTGAAAGTGGATGCCATAGAGCGGTGTGGGTCATACAAGGATAACCACTACTTCGTCAGAGCCAACATTGCCCTCGCGGTTAACCCAGTGGTTGATGAAATTGTAGATTTGCATGCTTTCTTTGTTAGAGTGAACTCTTCATCATATAAACCCATTCAAATCGCGATCTCCATATAACTCATAGTGTAGCACTTCCCGAGGAGTTAGAAGCTGAGTGCATCTGGGATGTTCCAAGAAATCTCTCTCTTTTTCTTATCAAAAGTGGTCAATACTCCAAAGTTAATTCAAGGTATGTAGGATCAATAATATTAAAAACTTGACTATAAGAACCAACATTCAAGAGTCTCTGCACCTCATCAGCTAGGCCTGTCTCTCTTAATGCCCCCAGTCAATAGTATGGACCCTAGCAAAACTACGGTGTAAAAAAGCGTTGGTAAAGTTCCCTATGAATTGGTGATTCGTACAGGGGTTGTGCAAAAGTGTTTCTTGCACTTTCCTTGCCACATAACTTCTTAGATGGAGGACCTGAGGTAACCTTTTTCCTAGCTATGATGATCTGCAACAAAAACACTCCCATTAAAATAGCCTTTCAGGACAATCAGCGAGAGCACGACCGTGCTTAAGGGAAGCACGGTTGTTCTTTGAAATCAACACGCTTTTCTTTGCCGGGAAATCAACTTCCCGAAAGCCCTAGGTTTAAAAAATCCAAGGTTTCTATCCATTTTTCTGTATAAGTCATTCTAGAATGATAAATAAGCCTGAATATAAGAATTTAAGACGATTCAAAGCAAGGTTAACCAAGGATCTGTCAAACTAACATGGGGTTTGACTATTAGGTCGAGGGGGAAGGAACAAAAATGCGAGGCAAGAGAGACCCGATGAAAATCAATGCAAAAAACTGGCATGATTAGGACAAAAAACAAACCAAGAAAACCAGAAGAGGAAGAAATGGCCAAAAGAAAGTGACAAGGAAGGGCGTTAGCGTCGTATTTAAAGAAATCCTTCTAAGAGACAAACGGTTGTGACCAATCCTTTCTGTTATGCTGCATAGTTTTTCTTCAAAATTCGATTCAACTCCAGGTTTGTGACTTCAACTTGATTGCTGCTTTGGGGATTGTAAGCGGTGGCTATATGATGGGTCACTCCAAATTTCTTCATCACCTTTTCAAACTAAGTATTGCAGAAATGCGCTCCTCAATCGCTAATGATGCCCCTTGGACTACCAAACCGGGAGAACAATTTTCTTCAAAACTTTACTACAACTCGAGCATCATTGGTCAAAAGTGCTTAACCTTCTACCCACTTTGACACATAATCTACTGCTACAAGAATGTATTTGTTACCATTGGAAGAAGGAAAAGGTCCCATGAAATTAATCTCCCACACATCAAAAACTTCACACTGCTGGATAGAAGTTTGCTTCATTTCATCCTGCTTAGACAGATTTCCACTCCCCTGACAACTGCTGCATGCTTCTACAAATTTCCGCGGATCAAGAATATCGATAACCAAAAGAATCCTGCTTCTAAAACCTTCTCCACCATTCTATTGGCACTGAAATGTCCTCGAGCAACTCCAAAAAAAACAATGATGTAAAATTTTCCACCTTTCCGCATGTGAGACACATCGTCTTACCAATAAGTTGGCACAAATTTTGTATAGAAATGACCTCCCACACATGGTGCTTCATATCTGAAATTTTCCTACTGCTGATATGAAAATTGAGCAGGAATGACTCTCCCAACACAATAATTCACAATATCAGTGAACTACAGAGTATCAGAATCTTGCGACTCTTGCACTTGAACTTGATAGAGATGTTCCTCGGGGAATGTGTCGTTTACCTCCTTCTCGAGAATTGATTCATCTCTTAGGTATTCCAAACGACACAGATGATCTGCTACTATGATGAGTGCTTTTTAGATATATATTTTATACACATTATACCCGCTATTTACATGTCATTTTGCTATTATTTTCCTAGTTCGGTTCTACTTAAAGTATTTTGAGTTTATTGTGCAGATATTTAGGTCCTGGAGCAATTAGGAGTGATTTAGAGAAGAATTTACGAAAAAAGGGCCTAAAAGGAAGTTCGTCAAGGCAAGCACGGCCTAAGCACGGGCGTGCTCTTAACCGTGCAGTTCATAGGAATTTGCAAGCACAAGGAAGCACTGTCAGAGTGCCCATAGCACGGGCGTGCAGACTAGAGCACGGCTCAAGCATGGGCGTGTTCCAACCCGTGCACTTCACGCCTGGCAAAAAATGCGGACTCGGCGAAGCCGTTTATTTTCCTGCAATCGCACGGTCTGAAACACGGCCGTGCTCGGATCGAAAGTTAGGTTTTAAGCACCGAAAGTTAGGAAAAGAGGGGACTTTTGGTTGGGGACGGCTACAGGCGAAGGAGGGAGTTGCTGTACAGATCTTACCATCATCAAGAGAGGATTGAAGTGCGAATTGTAGGCCAATTGGAGGGGTACATTCTCATCATCATCAGGACCTCGAATCTCAACAAGGATGCAAGCAAATAGGGAGTTCTCGATTTCTTCTGTATTTGTTTCCTTTAGCATTGTCTTGTTGATGGAACCCATGAGGGGCTAATCCATTTAGGTGCCCCAGGGTATGAACTTGGTAGTTGGTTGTACTTGAATTCATTTATTGCAGTATTTATGGAGTTTTCAATCTTTATGTTAGGCCTTGTGTTGTATGCTTGATTTGTTGGGTGATTTGGGAAGCTTGAGTGTTCGCTGACGCGTGTCAAACCCCCTAGCTCGATTATCTTCGTGATTGTTTCCGAGAGGAATAGAGACTACGTGTTGCACTCACCCTCCTAACACTTATTCCCCCTTATAGCGGCAACAAGGACTCTAGAACATAGAACCCTGAGACATTCTTGATAAACTTTGCAAGAATTCGAGTGCGATTAACACCAAGGGATTAACCCGGGGCCCTATCCTTAATTGACCAACTTATCAGGGCTTTCCTCACTATTTTTTTTTCCCTCCTTAATTTCCTTCTAAGCCTTAGTCCCTTTTTATCTCAAATAGGGTTGGAACTTATCGAAAGCCTAAACAATGGCTAGCAACTCCTTCTCTGTCATGGTATAATTTTCTTGAGTGGGTGTTAGCATTTTAATTGTATAATGGATAGGACGGAAATGTTTGTCATGTCGCTGACCTAAAACAACTCCCACTGCCCGATCACTTGCATCACGCATGAGTTAAATGGGAGATTCTAATCCGGCGATCTCAAAATTGGAGCATTAATCAATCTTTCCTTTAATAGATGAAAGGACTTGAGGCATTCATTGTCAAAATCAAACAGCGTATAGTTTTCTAAGAGCTTGGTCATAGGTCTTGAAATTTTTGAGAAGTCCTTCATGAAATGTCAATAGAAGTCGACATGCCCCAAGAAACTCCGAAGGTCCTTTGTCATTGTCTGTGGTGGAAGTTTTTCTATTGTCAAAATCTTTGCTCTGTCCACCTCAATCCTGGACCTTGAAATCTTATGCTCCAACACTATTCCTTCCTGAACCATGAAGTGGTACTTTTTCTAAGCCGATACGTCCTTCTCCCCCAAAAAAGGGAAGAAAAGAACCGGAAAGAAGACTGATAAACGTCTAAATATACATATTTTATACGTAATTGTGTGAATTATTTTATTATCTTTTTGATGAGCGGATGCCATTCTTTTGGTCTAAATCTCTTTATTTTGTGTTGCAGGCCTTGAATAAGCCAAAATGAGCTCAAGAACGTATTTATGAAGAAATCGACACCAAATACGTCATTTCTGGGGATTCTTCACTGTAGCAGGATTAATGTAGCAGAATTACTGTAGGAGTACTGCAGCAGGATACTGTAGTACCCGAGATAAAATTCCTTGGAAAGTTTGTGGGTGCCTTACGGGCTCCCTTACGCCCGTGAGGCAGCCCGTAAGGACACATGAAATTCACCTTTTTAAGGGGCATTAGGGCATCATGAATGGGGACTTTTGGCCAACATTCTCCACCATCTTCACCAAGGGCTTCAAGGCAAGTGGAGAAGGTAGATCTGAGGAGGAAATTGCAGGGAGAAGAGGTTGTGCTATCAAGGAGAAGATCTAGGAGCTTGCCGGTGCGGATCCGACAAGTTCTCATCACCACCTTCTAGTCTTCTTCTTAGGGGAGTTTGCTATGAGTTTTGTCTTGTATTTATTGTATTTCTTGCTTTCTCCTTTGTTGATGATGAACTAGACTCCCAAGGTCACCGGGCATCTGGTGAACCTTGGGATGAACTTGCTTTGTATGGATGCTTTAGAATTACATTTATGGTATTTGGTTTGGTTTGTGGTTCATGCTTTGCGCTCTTTGATGTGTTGTTTCGCATGAGAACTCTGCGATTCAACTTCTAGATTGCACTTGGTGCGTGACCATCACCCTTGTGCTTGACTCACATAGCATGGAAGGGATTCATGTATGAATACGCGGTGACTATCGAGTATTTCATGCCCCTCTAACCATTAGGGTTGGACCTAGGTTAAGTATCGGCCCTAATTAGAGATTTCCTTAGGCGTAGTGCAATCGTAGGAGGATTTGGTCAGAAGAAACTCCGAGCCAATACTCGTACCATATTAGGGGTCATCGCCGTGACCATCAGGGTGATCTACTGTTGAACATATCTTGGCCCATCCACCATTGCCTGTGTAATTTTAGCATCCATCTAGCTTTAGTAGTCCTGAGGGGATCCTAGCTCGGGACCTCATGCTTTCATTATTATTTGCTTCCTTCAATATGCTCATGTGGTGTGCCTGAGTCCATTGGTACATAGTTATCTTTTTTCTAGTTTTAAAACTTAATTCCTATCTTTGGTAGACTAGATAGTGCCGTCTAGGGGGAAGTAATAGCAGCTCTTGGGACCCCAGGGAATACGCCCTTCTCACCCTTGCGTTAGAGGTATTACTTGATGATCCGTGCGCTTGCGGATAACGATCAAGTTTTTGGCGCCGTTGCCGGGAATTCACCGAGGGATATTTTGAAAGCTTTAAGCTTGTTGATTTAGCCTTATCTTTTTCTTTCGTTTTCCTTTTTTGTTGTTTGGCTTGTTTTGTTTTGTTTTTTTTTTTTTTTTTTGTGTTTTCTTGTTTTTGGTTGTTGACCTTTTGTAAATATTCCATCTTTGTGTTCATTGTTGCTCTTTTTGTATTGCTTGTTGTTAGCTAACATCGTGACTCTTGTTCAGAGGGACAGCATGGATTTCAGCGATAATCATCGGAAGGAAGATTTTTGTCAGGATTCACTTATGCAATTTGTACAGAATCAAGGAGCTCAGTCAATCTTCAATAAATATTTGGAATCAGATTGGGAAAAGTTGGCAACAGAAATTCTCTCATCCAGTAGTCAGTCCAACTATACTCATGAGGAACTAGACACTAGTATGAAGAGTTCCCCTGAGTTAACCTGTTCAGATAAAGAGGAGGTAATTCAGTCAACATTTGAAAGAGTAGAAGATGTGAACTACATTCAGAGGGATGATTTGAATACAATTGAGGCAGAATTTCGAGCGAAGGAATGCAGCTTGAACATTGATGGTGACTCAGAAGAAATGGAGGAGATTGAGGAACGTGACCTTAGAAATTATGGAAGGGTAAAGTCATCAATTGAAGAACCTCCAGAGCTAGAATTGAAACCCCTCCCTGATCATCTAGAATACGCCTTCCTGGGGGAAGAATCTACACTCCCTGTTGTCATCGCTTCGGATTTAACAAGGGAAGAGAAGGACCAACTCGTGAACATGCTGAGGAGGCACAAAAGGGCAATTGCGTGGAAGATTTTTGACATTCAAGGAATCAGCCCATCCTTTTGTACACACAAAATACTTATGGAGGATAATCACAAACCCTCAACAATCCCCCAATGAAGACTCAACCCCAACATGAAGGAGGATGTGAAGAATGAAGTCATAAAGTTGCTTGATGCGGGCATTATCTACCCTATCTCTGATAGTGCCTGGGTGAGCCCGGTACAAGTGGTGCCAAAAAAAGGGGGAATGACAGTCGTCACCAATGAAAAAAATGAGCTTGTTCCCACAAGAACAATCACAGGTTGGAGAGTCTGTATTGATTATAGGAAATTCAATGATGCTACAAGAAAGGATCATTTCCCTTTACCTTTCATTGACCAGATGCTTGACAGACTCACGGGACATTCTTACTACTGTTTCTTGGATGGCTTTTCTGGATATTTTCAGATTCCTATTGCCCCAGAAGATCAGGAGAAGACTACTTTCACATGCCACTACGGGACATTTGCTGTGTTGTACTAGTTGTTTGTTTTGTTTGCTTTTGTTTGTGTTTTTTCTTTTTGTGTGTATTAGATGCCTGGCGATGATGTTCCTTTCTATCTTGTAGGGTGGAAGTAGGGCATCAAGTACGCCTTCTCTCTCGATCATCTACTCGCATCATTAGTGGCTACCCCGATCTCATGGACTTTAAGACTCATGTTTTGAGACTCGGGGAAGTTCATGAAACCCTCTTATTATGCTTTTATTGCCTATATTTTTTATGCACTGCTGATTTAGACACATTGAGACTCGGGTCGTCAAGTAATAAAAGTGGACCCAAAGGGTCGGGTTGTCGAACCACAGGGAACAGAAGTACTAGTAATAGCCCCTCTTTTGTTATCTAGCCTAATGACTTTAGTGTGTGATGATCTAATGGCCAACACTAAGAGTGTCACCACAAGTGCGCAGGAAATAAAAGGAAAAAGTTCTCAATCAATAAAAGTGAGGTATCCGGACAATGCTCCCCCTAGGATTCGGGTGTTGGATGTAGATTACAAGTGTTTCTAAACGAAAACAATGAGTCGTGGGTATCCAAAGGTATAACGGCCCCTGCCTCCAGGTCGCCGATAACTAGTCCCCTACGAGGTCCCGGCGGAGAATTCTCTCGACGCCTCACACCACATATGACTGCTTAAAACTCTAGGGATCCCAAAGATATAACCAATTCCTAAAAATAGATCTAACCTTGCCTCTAGGTGAAAGATCCCTAACCCCCTACGAGGTCCCGGCGGAGAATTCTCTCGACGCCTCACACCACATATGGTTGCTTGACACTTAGGGAATATGAAGAAAGGAAATATCTGTCGGAAGGGAAATGGGACACTCCGCTATCTCACGGCTCACCCTCTCGACCCTCTTTACTCTTGGTAATTCTAAACCTAGCGGTGATCTCTCTCTTCACTAGATTGAATAAAACATGCAAGGCAATTAATAATGAAATCAAAAGCACAAACAAGCATTAAGAACTCAAGAATAAAACTCAAACTGATAAATTCGAATAGAAACACAATGTAAATCTAATGAAAATAAGAATCGTAGGGTTTACATGTCCGAATACCCTCTAGGGGGTTAGCTCTCCATGGAGCGAGTCACAAAACAAATAATAAATTCAGAAATAAGTTCCAAAGACATAAAGAATAACCCCCTTAAATCCGTGATGATAGTCTTGATGGGTAGTTTCCACGTCTGGATTGAATCCACTCCGAAGCTAGGTCGCCGATGGCTTCCTTGATGCTATGACGGAGGAGGAGTCGATCCAAGTTGGTGAGGAAAGCTTCCCAAAGCCGCAAAGAACTCCTTCCAAGCCCTAGCCGCCTTGTCTCTCGAAAGTGGCCGAAAAGATCCCTAAAAATTATCACAAGGTGGCTTTTATAATTTGAATTCTGGGCTTTACGCGGGCATCCACACGCCCGTGTGGAAATTCCACACGGGAGTGTGAAGACTGTTGCTACAGTAACTACTACAGTACTTTTGCTACAGTACTTCGCTACAGTAAATGCTACAGTGATTTTTCCCCCCCGAAGTCTTCCTTGGAGTCCACACGGTCGGGCACACGCTCGTGTGGTAGGGTGTGTGGCTTTCTATGCTTTGAAATCCTCAAGAACCTTCTTCTGCTTTGTACGGAAGCTGGGACATGGGCGTACTACTGCCTTTGTGCCCTTTCGGTTTGTGTAATGACTTGTACTCCTCCGAAAGTTGGCAACACCCCCATGTATATGAACACAACTTCTGATTGTGGCCTTGAAACGTATCATCACACCCTATCTTTGCTTCTTCCTGTACGTCATGTCTCCAAAGCCCTGTTTGCACAAAAGAACACAAAACACACCTTGTTAATGCTAAAACCTGATAAAAGTGATGCTCAATGCATGTAAACTGATTTAATAAAATATATATAATCAAGCACTTATCAATGAACTTTGGAATTGTTTTAAATTGCATGCTTGACTCACCTATGATAGTTATGATCTTATTGTTAAGGATTTCCTAGCTTGGTAGAATGACAGTCGTGAGTTGTACTCTAGATGTGCTTGAATGTAGCTCTGTTTCATCTTTAGTGCATTTATGCCTGCTCACTTTAACTTCCACTTCTGACACTCTAGCCCATCTTATTGATTTTGTGTTAGGATGTTAAATTCTTCTTTCAATAGTCCTTTAAAAACTTTTGAGCCTCCTGTTTTTGCTTTAACCCTAAGTAAGGTTTTTAAGTGAGGTTTTTAGCAGGTGATTGATCATGCAACTTGTGATAGGATGTATATATTTACTTAAAAAAAAAAGTGAAAAATGAGTCTATATCAATATTCCTCTGCTTGCAAAAGCATGAATGCGTATATGTAGATCTGTAATCAAGTAAGTTGGGTGGCTCTTGTGCCTAGCCAGTATGTGCATCTTTCTGAAAGATTTTTGTGCAGTCTACGTTAGGCGGACTCGAAAAAGATTTTTAACTGACTATTGAGAGGGTCTTTAGCACTTCTAACATCAGTTTGAGTGAGGTGAATGAGCATCCTGGGGTAATCGTGGGTATGGAGGTCAAAGTGGAAGTTGGCACACACTCACTTGATCACTTTAGATGAAACAGAGCTATATTACTTGTCTATACATTGAATAACTCACTTCTTTATTTTTGTCCATTTGTGCTTGTGGAGTCAAGAACATTTGAGCTTGAGGTCATATATTTAGCTGTTTATCTTCTTGCCTCTATTCTTCATGTTTGTTTGCTTGGGGACAAGCAAATGCTTAGGTGTGGGGATGTTTGATAAATGTTTAAATATACGTATTTTATACGTATTTGTGTGAATTATTTTATTATCTTTTTGATGAGCCGATGCCCTTCTTTTGGTCTAAATCTCTTTATTTTGTGTTGAATAAGCCAAAATGAGCTCAAGAACGTATTTATGAAGAAATCGACACCAAATACGTCGTTTTTGGGGGTTCTTCACTGTAGCAGTATTGTAGTAGGATTATTGTAAGAGTAATGTAGCAGGATACTGTAGCACCGAGATAAAATTCATGGGAAAGTTTGTGGGTGCCTTACGGTCTCCCTTACGCCCGTGAGGCAGTCCGTAAGGACACACGAAATTCCCCTTTTTAAGGGGCATTAGGGCATCATGAATGGGGACTTTTGGCCAGCATTCTCCACCATATTCACCAAGGGCTTCAAGGCAAGTGGAAAAGGTAGATCTGAGGAGGAAATCACGGGGAGAAGAGGTTGTGCTATCAAGGAGAAGATCTAGGAGCTTGCCGGCGCGGATCCGACAAGTTCTCATCACCACCTTCTAGTCTTCATCTTAGGGGAGTTTGCTATGAGTTTTGTCTTGTATTTATTGTATTTCTTGCTTTCTCCTTTGTTGATGATGAACTAGACTCCCAAGGTCACCGGGCATCCGGTGAACCTTGGGATGAACTTGCTTTGTATGGATGCTTTAGATTCACATTTATGGTATTTGGTTTGGTTCGTGGTTCATGCTTTGTGTTCTTTGATGTGTTGTTTCGCATGAGAACTCTGCGATTCAACTTCTAGATTGTACTTGGTGCGTGACCATCGCCCTTGTGCTAGACTCACATAGCATAGAAGGGATTCATGTATGAATACGCCGTGACTCTCACTTAGTACTCCCTGTGTGTGTGAGAAATACCCTAAAGAGTGTGCCCCAAGCTTTTTGGAAAGACTTAGCAAGAGAGGACCTTATTCTTGACTAACTAACTCACTAAGTGGGTAGTAGCTTCATACACTCTAGAGGTAGCAATTTCTCTAGGTAGATCATCAAAGGAACATTTGTTGTGCTCAAAATCTGACTACTCAAGAGCGGCTTTCACTCTTCTAAAGTGATAGCTCTTTCTACCATCTTTTGCCAACTAATTATAAGAAATAGATAGGGCATCCCACAACGGATCCGACTTTTCAAATTTATTGCACTTAAATTGCAACAAAAAGTCTCTTTTTTTTTCTTTTGCTCTCTTTGATTTTTGTTTTTAAAAGGTCAAAAGCTAAAGGTCTTGTAGCTAGCGTTTCTCCTAAACAAAGTGGGTCCACAAAATAGGGATAGAACTTAGGTTTCCAAAGCAAAAGTGAATCTACACTTAAGTTCAAGAATGTACACTAACACTCATTGTGACCTTAACTTAGAAATTCCTATTCAATAAGTCATAGATCGTCCTACGTCATGCACTCTCACAATATTATTATACTAAGAAAACCCTCCCCCACACTTGAAACATACATTATCCTCATGGTAAACAATGTGTACGGAAAATAAATGACAACGAGGATAATTTGAATATAAATCAAGAGAGTTAATAAGGACTTTCCTAGACACAGAGAATGATGATGCTACTCTTAACATGAACACTCATTTCCAATTTGGCATACATCTGTAAAGCAAGACAGGTACATAAGTGAAGCTCAATAAACATAAAATAACAAAGACCATGCAACAAAAAAAATAAAAACCACAGGAAAAATGAAACAGTTTAGCAGGGAGCTCCCCTTGCTAACTGTACAAAAAAGTACAAGCTTAAAAAATAAACAGAACACAACAACTAAAAAAGTAATTCAATCGGAGTTGGACTCAGTGGCCTTTGAGTCATCAGAATATCCATCGGCCTCATCTCTATGCCCACGTCATCTCCCTCCTTGGACTCAAGATCTGTCGTACGTGATGTGATGTGAGGGCCAGAGAAAGCTGCAAGGGTGACAGCTATACGCTGACGTGGTCGATGATATAGCATAATCAAAACTGGAAATTGTGAGCAAAACACGTGCATGCTCCTCAAAAGCATGGCCGTGCTTGCCTATGGCTTGTCTATGGAGAGCACCGGGTGTGCTTATCTTAAACTACGCTATTTCATGAGAGCACAAGCATGCTTCTAATAAGCATGACCATGCTTGATCATGTTCTGAACTGCAATTATACAAGGATGCATGATTTTCTAGCCCTAATCCATGAATCAAGAATTGAAACACAAATAAAGCATGCATAGATCTTTTAGAAAAAACATTAAAATGCAAAAATGAACTAGAATCAAATTGGGATCATACCCTTTCCTCGAAGAGAAAGGAAAAGACGGCAAGAGCAAAAGCCCTACAAACCCAAGGGAACAATCCAAAAATCGGACAAGAAAAACCGCAAAAATGCCAAGCATGAGGTAGAAAACTTGGGGAAGGACAGAACGAGACTGAGCACAACCGTGGGGGAGACTTTAAAAAGGGTAAAACCGGGAGATGAAAAGTTGCGCTCGAACACGCCCAAAAAACACGGCCGTGCTGCGGGCCGTGATTTACACTGTAAGTATCCTGGAAGAGCACGGTCATGTTTAAGACAGTGCTTACGGCCGGGCACTTTAATGAAAATTTTCCAAAATTATAAAATTGAGAGCACGGCTGTGTCAGGAACGGCGTGCCTGTGCTCTTGAAGCATGGGTGAAAACATGGGTATAAGCACACCCGTGCTTCACCACGTTCTCAAAATTTTCCAACTCCTAGGGAATACACGGCCATGAGCATGGCCGTGCTTCACCCGGAAGCTGAGAGGAGGGGGTAACAAAACCTCGATAAAATCCCTTTGAACCTTGAATGCAACGTTTTGGCTACAATTCGAACAAGAAGATGTAAGAAAAAGGGCTAAAACAACAAGGCCTCCCCACTCTGAAAAGTGAAAACACCCATAAGAAAAAGAACAAAAGCATGAACATAAGCTAAACAAGAAATAAAACCCAAACAAACTGACATGAATTTTTAATTTGGGTTGCCTCCCAAAATGCACTTGTTTTTCGTCACAAGCCTGATGGTGATCCCGCAAGCGCACGGGGTCGTCAAGTAATAAACCACTCGCGCAAACACGAGTGGGTCGTATTCCCAAGGGCCCAAGGAGCTACTATTACTCCCCTTTCGTCTATTTCCTAGCCTAACACTACAAAAGATAAACAGTGATTGCAAAAAGATAAAAAACTACTAATATGAAATCCGGGCTACTACTACACACATTTAGCAAACAAGGGAGAATCAAACACACGAAGAGGTGATTTGGACAATGAATTCCCCTAGGGTTGTCATTAGGTCCTGAATTTAGGATGAAATGTCGAGATGGTAGCTGGGCCAAGAGACTCCTAAAGTAGGTCAACCCCGATGGTCACGGCGATCAACCCCTAATCCGATAGAAGTATTGGATCGGAATCACATCCGCCCAAATCCTCCTATGATTGCATTAAACTTAGGGAAATCTCTAATTAGGGTCAAACACAATATCTATGTTCATCCCTAATGGTTGGAGGGGTACGAAATACCCGATGGTCACGGTGTATTCATACATAAATCCCTTTCAAGCTTGGTGAGTCTAATACTAGGGCAATGGTCATGCAACCTAGCATTTTCTAGAAATGGCACACCGAGTTCTCATGCATACCAAGGCATTAAAATACACCAAACATGAACCACAAACTATAAGATTCCATAAAAGAAATACAACATCCAACAATACATCACAAGGATGATCATCCAAATTACAAACAAACACCCCTAGAGTTCATCATGTCCAAACCACAAATAAGTTAGTTCCTCATGAAAGAGGAACACTTATACAAGTTCAAGGAGCAAATAAGCAAGAAAAGAAGGAAGAAACACTCCCTCTAGCTTTGGAAACCCTTGAATGGATGAAGACCTTCAAAATACACCTTGATGTCTTGGATCTTCTCTCCAAACCTTCTCCTTCGATGTGTGCCTCCCTCTTGGTGAAGATTGCGGCGTAGATCGCCGGAAATGGCCGGCAAGGAAGGTGGGGCGCCGGCCCTAGAAGAATAGATCAAAAGTTTTTCTTTCCCATGCCCTAAAAGTCTTTAAAAAGGGTGAAAGTCGCGACTCCTCACGGGCTGCCTCATGGCCGTGAGGTTGCCCGTGAGGCATCCAGAGAATTTTGCAGAAACTTTCACCTCGGTGCTACAGTACCCTGCTACAGTGAAGAATCCCCAAAAACGTTGTATTTGGTGTCGATTTCTTCCTAAATACGTTCTTGAGCTTATTTTGGGTCTGCAACACAAAATAAAGAGATTTAGACTATAAAAAGGGTATCGACTTATCAAAAAGATAATAAAATAAAATAAATGAATACGTATAAAATACGTATATTTAGACGTTTATCACCTGACGTACCTCTTCCTTACCATATGAAGGATTGAAAATGGTGTGCTCCTTCCGACTATAGCTTGCATAGATACTTCCCATAAACACAATTTCATCTGGGCGGGAATGCACTTTTGTTAGAGGCTTGAACATTTTTAATTTAGGCGTCCACGGAAACAAGTTTTACCAGGAGTTGTTTAAACTTAGCTTATGTGGGTCCCTGAATGGGTCGAGCCTCCTACAGACATCTTCTTCATTTCCCTAAACCTCTTGTTCACTTCTTGTTGGTTGGTTAATTCGAAATAAAGCTACTTCTCCCATTGCCTTAGGGTTTGCTTCTTGTACCTTTTCCACTTAGAAGAGACACGACTTCAGTAAACCTTCTTCTGCAGCTTTCTCCTCGAGCTATCCCATCAATTCTTTGAATATGCCAACACCTCCTGCTCACAATCACACACAATTTGTTCAGTGGCATCTATAGCATAGGAGGTGTCATCGAGTTCCTTCAGATCCTTCATGGCATCCGGCAGCTTGAATGTCGCTCTCCGAGTGATGTCTCGGAATCTACTAAAGCCTTTTCAACACAAGACCCGCCTATTTTGCACTCAATTAGCAACCCACCGAGGTCATTAATTTCCTTGGGCAGCTTGCTTTGAATGATGGCCGAGAAACTCTCACCCAGCCCTATAGTAGATGCCTCTTCCAACTCAAGCCTATTAATCAGTGACTCCTTAAATTCCAAATCTTGGGGTTCTTCAACTGATGATTTTAATTTCCCCTAGTCTATTATTGAACAATTTGAGTTGTTTCCACCATCATCCCCCTCATCAGCTTGAATTGAATTAGCATGGATGTCTACTTTAGGGTTTACCAAAACTTTCCACTGATCATAGTTTCCTCCCAAGAAATGTGCCACACCCTGTGTCATATATGCTTGGGATATCACCTCCTGTACATTTGCTGCACACTTCCATTATAATGCTTTTTCATGATAGGTGTATATGATATCTTCTAAGCTGCAATCATCATGAAAACCCAAAGTATTACTAGCATAGTCATCTTGAGCGAATTGAGATAACAGATCTCCCTAATTTGGTTCTGGATGGAGGTAGCTAGGATAATGGTCAAAAGAAGAGGAACAATGATGGTGTCTTAAGACTGCGAGCAATTTTTCCAAATCTTAACCCTCCTGAGGTAAAACTGCTTGTAGAACAATGTGATTGAAAAATCAAAACAACAAAAGAAAAATAAACAAGTATAAAATATATACAGAGATAAGGAAATAAAATTGCTAGATTACTAAAAATGAAAACTTTCTCAAAAGTTGTGAGTCCCCGGCAACGGCGGCAAAAACTTGATACGCCGCTTGCGTATTCGCAAGTGCATGGGTCGTACAAGTAGTAAAATGTATCCGAAAAGGTCAGGTAGTCGAATCCACAACGACTTGTATAGCTTTCAATACTCGTCGGATTTCTAATATATAGGTTGCTCAACAATTGGGGTTGAAAACTAATTACAAAGAAAAATAAAAAAAGGAGAATGGAAGAGAGACAGTGTTCAGGTAACGAGACATCAGTGATAGGGAGTAGCGACCGGATCAATCGCTTGGAATAGTTTGCAGTCACGTTCTCACAATACCTATCAGGTATATCCTATAAAACCTATGTGGCCTCTCAAAGCCATGTTGCATCTATGGCAATCATGAACGTCGAGGTTTATAAATATGACTGGGGAATCATGCACTTCGAGGATTGCAACCACCCTACAGCTATCACAACTAAGCCAATCAACGCACACCAAGTTTTACAATCATAACTACGCTAATCATGCACATAAAGTTATGCAACACAAGATTAAACATAGAAATCAATAAGGCTCCATAAACATTGCAAGAAAGTATTCAACTATAGAACTAACATCCGAGTTTATGAATTTGGGGCACTGGAGAATAGTTAGCCCCTTATGATTCTACAAGAAACACAAGGAAAAGAACAAGAGAATGAGATAATGTCATACCCCGACCATCGGGTCCCGGCCCATGACACTACCGCCACAACAACCCAAGGGAGGTCAGACATCTGCCTCAAACCTAAATCGCCGTAAGGCTAACCTGTTACCTGTACAATACCAACATCACAACAATAATATTCTAAATCTAAAGGTATTCAACCACAACCCTGTATAAGATCAACATACTCACACCAGGTATATATCCCTGGAAATCACAATAGCAATGATCATGAACACAATCATAGTCTCCCCCAGACACTGGGTGTAAAGTTCATACAACCTAAGGTCTTGACTGAACCAATCAAGATTATTCAAGACCAAAATGGAAATATGAAAACATAGGTCCTAGTAGATCCATCTTGTGCATGACAACAATGTTTATGAATCATACACTACTCAAAGGTAAATGCAAGAATAGCTTTGCCAAGCACTATCACGTCTCACGCCCTGTTGCCGTGCTGACAGCTGTAAAGAAGAAAAGAAGAATGGATGAATAACTAAGTTACTCAGTGAGGGATTGAACATGGAGCTATACTTCACACGAGTAAGAGTCGAAAATCAAGCTCAATGACAAATCTTCAATATTCAATAACAAATAAAGTACTTACTTTCAATGCATATATATATGTACAATTCAATACAAGAAACTTTCAAACTTCCTCAATGAAATGCATTCATAAAATTCTTGAGAAGTCATTCATAAAATGATATAAATCTGAAAATTCAAGTTTAAGATACTTTTTCAGAATGCCCAACTTTTCAAGGTTTCATAAAGTAATCAATGTAGTAAATCTCGTATCACAAAATCCAAATTCCGAAAATACTCTTTTCTTACTCAACGACCTAGGGATTTATAAGATAATCATAAAAATCCCGTATCGCTAGTATCACCAGCCTATGAAAACCCTCCATCACTAATCCACGGCCACGGTTAGGTCAGGAGCCACCAAGATGCAGGTATCTTGGTGTTGGCCGTTGGGAATCCCGGGTGGTGACACCGAGAACCCAACACGGCTCTTCAGGATCTCTACGCGCCTCCTGAATGAGCGAGTCAGCCGAGAACTCCACGCCACCCCCACTAGGTCAGTCCGTGGAGACTCGCTCCTGCGGAAGATACCGGGGATCCTTTCCCTTCACCATCAACATTTGGGATATCCATCCCGCCCGTACGCTCATCATGAACAAATCAATATGATATCATATATCTCATCAAGAGACCACACATATTTCGCCCATAGGCTCATAAAAAATGTATCAATATAAAATCACATATCTTCTCAAGAGATCATAATTTCACATAGATGAAACTCTTAATCCAAGAGTAAATACTTGTGTAAAACATCGTCAATGATGTAATTCTCATCAAGAACATCATCACAAGAGTATTCTTTTGAAAATTCATTTCAAATACGATATCATCGTAAGGAATCTTAATTTGGTTTACATAGGCTCTTATTGGGTCAAAATAACAAGAACATCGAGTTCTTAAAATCACAAATCTTGGAAACATGTAGTTCAAGCCATAGGGTTTCCAACCCTCACAAGAAATATGAAAACCTTTAGAATTCTTTGGAAACATGTTTTAAATGCAACATCATCATAGAGAATTTCATTTTGATTCACATAAGCCCTTCTAGGGTCTTTTTATTAAGAACATTCAACCTTTAAAATGTTTTTTGAAAACATGAAATTGAAATCATTGGGTTTCCAACCCACTAGATATATGAAAGATCTTTTATCATAATCAAGAAGTAATTCAAGTCATATAGAATCATAATTTCAGGTTTCAAGAAACAATTCAAGAATCCATTGAAATCAAGAAATTCACATTTCAAAGCATGCATTATCGGGCATTCAAACAAGCATGATCATAGCTATTTAATTAAGCAATTCCCACTCACAAACTTGGCGAGATCGAACTCTTGGATCACTCGCCTACTTGCTCTTTACCCTTGCCTTTAGATCCACCTCCTTGTTGCCATTAACCATCCAAGAAAAAAAAGAATCAATCACATAACCCAAACAGTAAACAAGAGAGGAAATAATGATCCAAAATTAGATCTCATGGCTTCTAGAGTTCACTAGATATTCTAGATTCAAGAATTAACAATAATAGTATTCTCAAACCCTCAAGATCCCAATAAAATCAAGAAGATTCTAATTGGGTTCGGATCTACAAGAATCATGGGTTTAGAGATGAAGGATCTCCTTCATTCTTCACCAAAACATGAGATCAGGGCTCTTAAACCAACCAAACATTAGATCTATACTCTAATTCCATTCAAACATTGGATCTATACTAGATCCACACTTTTCCTTCATGGATCTATAGAGAATTGAATAAAAGAACAAGAAATTAAAGAAGAGAAGAAAACTCACCTTAAACCTTGCTAGATCTAGAGGGGAAACATCACCAATGGAGGAGAGGGAGAGATCACCACCCTTCTTCTTTCTTGGAGCTCAAGAAAGAAGATCTAATAGAGGAGAGAATAAAGATTCAAAATGGGGAGAAAAAGAGAGAGAAATGGGGTTTTATGAAGACCTTTTGAGTTTCAAATCGGGTATTTATAGACCCAAAGCGGGGGAGGGCTTGCGGGAGCATGGGAGGCCGCGAGGCCTTTTTCTGTAGGCCCTTGCGGGCTGCCTTGCGCCCGTAAGGCAGGCCGCAAGGCCTCTTTCCAGAGGGCCTTACGGGCGGCCATGCGCCCGCATGGGGGCCGCATGGCCGCTTGTGGCCTCCCATACGGCCCGCATGGGAGGCTGCAAGATCCCCCGTTTTTGGGGGTTTCTTGCGGCATTTAGATGCCTTACATCCTCTAATTAAACGCTCTTTCCCGAAAGGATTTTCCTCCTCTTTTCTACTCTAAAAAGAACCTTAACTAAGATCCTAAATACGAAAAACACCCGATGAAAATTTAAACACACAACTTCTACACAAGAAACCAAAACACAAAAGAAACGAAAAAGGTCGAATTTCCACTAAAAAAACCATAAACTCCCTTCTTGCTTCACAATCTTCGTCAGAGTGCATCCGATGATAATCTTGCCAATGTTTCTCCACTTCCACAACAATCTCTCAGTCCAAATCTGGCCCTAGAAGGTGCGGAGCCCTCCTCTGCTCTTCTCTTCCCAAAAAGGAAAGAAAAGATCCTGAAAGAAGTCCCTTTAAACCCATAACTTTGGGCTTAAAAAGTAAGTTTCTGATGCAAGCACAGTCTTGCTTAGGCCGTGCACTTCTCAGGATGTCTTGGAACATGTTTTCGGCTTGACTTTAGCATTTCTGTAAAGTGCAAGTGCAGAAGCCCACCCGTGCTTCAGAGAGTACGAGAGTATTAAGAGTAAAGAAGCTGTGCTTTTCTTATCTTGAAAATTTCTAAAAAGTGTACTGGCAAAAGCAAGGCTGTGCTTCCTTGCACAGGTGTGCTTTCTCAAAAGGGCAGATTTTTTCTATGTTTTGAAATAAGCACGGCCTAAGCACGGCCGTGCTTACTTTGAAAAGTACCCTCTAACTCTGTTTAGTGTTGAAATTGATCTAAACTTATTCTTTTCATTCCAAGACCTGATTTCATATACAATTAAGCACACATACCCAAAGTAGAACTGATTTATCATAATTAAATATCAAAGACAATCTAAAAATGGGTAGAATATATATAAAAATATGCATATGATATGCACTCATCATCAGCTAGCAAATTTGCCTCCTCACAAATTGCGAGCATCCTCTTCAAATTGTTTAGGCAAATATCAAAAGAGACCCCAAAAACTAAAAAGTCATCTATAAATACTTCGATAATGTCTTTTATAAAGTCATCGAAGATGGACATCATACAATGTTGAAAAGTGGTTGAGTCGTTACTCAACCGAAAAGGCATTCTTCTGTACGCAAAAGTGCCACAAGGGTATGTAAAGCTTGTCTTTTCTTGGTCTTTCGGTGCAATTGGAATTTATAAGTATCCTAACATCCCATCCTAGAAATAATAATACTATGGCCAGCTAGGCTCGCTAGCAATTGGTCTATAAAAGACAGTAGGAAGTGATCCTTTTTAGTGGCGTCATTCAATTCCCAGTAGTCAATGCTAACCCTCCAACCTGTGACCATACGGGTTGGAATCAACTTATGATGGTTATTCTGAACCAACATTATCCCTCATTTCTTCGGTGCCACTTGAACGTGGGTAACCCATGGACTGTCAGAGATTGGCTTCATCACACCTGCATCCAGAAGCTTCTTTACTTCCGCTTTGACTACCTCTTTCATGTTAGGATTCAATCTTCTCTACGGTTGCATTTTTGGTTTAATTTCATAAATCTTCCACACAATTGCCCACTTGTGAGTCTTTAACACCTAGAGCAACTTCTCCTTCTGAGATGGCTCTAGATTAGTTGTTATGATTACTGGTAATTTCCTGTCTCTCCCCTAAAATGCATATTCCAAATGCTCAGGTAACTCCTTTAATTCCAAATATGGGGGTTCTTCAATGGATGATTTTAATTTCCCCCAATCCATTGTTGAACATTCTATATCCGTGTTACTGCTTCCATCATCATCCTTCTTATCAACTTGAATTGATTTGACTTGCAAGTCACCTCTATGATTTCCCAAAACTGTCTTCTACCCATAATCCTCCACCAACACATGTACCGTACCTTGCATCACATTCGCCAATATTGATATGACTTGTTCCGGACTCAGTGTCTTTTATTGATTCACCTGAGATATCAGATACCATGGAATTGCTGTGCCCACCTATGACAATGATTTTTCATGACAAGTGGATACTATTTTTTCTAAGTTGAAATCATTATGTAAACCCTCAACACTACTGGTATAACAATTCTACAAAAATGGGGATAACAGATCTGCCACTTGTGGTCCTAGATAGAGGTCATTTGGATGATGGTCAAAAGAATAACAATGATGGTGTCCCAAAGCTCAACTCACGTCAAGTTTTACAAATTAACACACATCAAGTTTTATGATAAGTGCTTATTTATATATATTTTATAACATCATTTTATATGCATCGAGCATTACTTTTATAAGGTTTTATCATTGATAAGGTGTATTTTGTGTTCTTTTGTGCAAACAGGGCCTTGGAGGTATGAAGTACAAGAAAGAAGCAAAGATAGGGTGTGATGACACATTTCAAGACCAAAATAGAAGCTGTGCTCATATACATGGAGGTGTTGCCAACTTTCGGCGGATTCCAAATCATTACACTAATCGGAATGGCACAAAGGCAGTAGTACGTCCATGTCCCAGCTTCCATTCCCAAATAGAAGAAGGGTTTTAAAGATTTCAAAGGACAGAAAGCCACACACCCTACCACACGGGCGTTTGCCCGACCGTGTGGACTCGAAGAAGGATTTTGGGGAAAATCACCATAGCATTCTACTGTAGCAAAAGGGATGTAGAAGTACTGTAGCAAAGTATTGTTCACGGCCGTGTGGAATTTTCACCCGGCCGTGTTGCTACAGTACACAACCTTGTTTTAATTTTTAGGGATCTTTTCGGCTACTTTCAAGAGACAAGGTGGCTAGGGGTTGGAGAGAGTTCTTCGCAGCTTTGGGAAGGCTTCCTCGCCAAGTTAGATCAATTCCTTCTTCATCATAGCATCAAGGAAGCTATCAGCGACCTAGCTACAGAGTGGATTCAATGTAGACGTGGAAGTCACCCATCAAGGCCATCATCACGGATATAGGGGGGTTATTTTCTATGACTTGTGAACTTGTTTATCATTGTTTTATTTGTTTTGTGACTTGCTCCATGTAGAGCTAAACCCCTAGTGGGTATTCGGACATACAAACCCTAGGATTCATATTTTTATTAGATTTACATTGTGTTTCTATTCGAGTTTAATATATTGAGTTCTGCTCTTATGTTCTTAATGCTTGTAATTGCTTTTGATTTCATTATTAATTGCCTTGCATGTTCTATTCAACCTAGTGAAGAGAGAGATCACCATTAGGTTTAGAATCACCAAGAGTGAAGAGGGTTGAGAGGGTGAGCCGCGAGATAACGGAGTGCCCCATTTCCCTTCCGATAGATATTTCCTATCTCCATATACCCTAAGTTTCAAGCAACTATATGTGGTGTGAGGCGTCGAGAGTATTTTCCGCTGGGATCTCGTAGGGGGTTAGGGATCCTTTACCTAGAGGAAGGGTTGGATCTACTTTTAGGAATTGGTCATATCTTTGGGGTCCCTAGAGTGCTAAGCAGTTATATGTGGTGTGAGGCGTTGAGAGAATTCTCCGTCGGGACCTCGTAAGGGACTAGTTATCGGTGATCTGGAGGCCGGGGCCGATATACCTTAGGATGGCCACGACTGAATATTCTCGTTTAGAAACACTTGTATTCTACACTTAACACCCAAATCTTAGGGGGAGCATTATCCGGATACCCCATCTTCATTGATTGATAACTCCCTCTCTTTTTAGTCCCTGCGCACTTGTAGTGACGCTCTTAGGTTTAGCTATTAGATCATCATCTAGTACTTCTGTTCCCTGTGGTTCGACAACCTGACCCATTTGGTCCACTTTATTAATTGACAACCCGTGCACTTGCGGTAATGCAAAGGGTTGACACATCACCCCATGTTGTGTGCATCAAGTTTTTGCTGCCGTTGCCGAGGAACAGGATATTAGGAATGCTAGTATTTTGTTACTTTAGGCATTCATTCTTTTATTTTTACTATTTTCTCTACTCCATCTTCCTTACTTTCATTGTTCTCATTTTCTCTTATTCATTTGATTACAGCTTCAGCTTATGACCAGAGGAAACCCATCAACATTAGTTGAAGGAGTTCTGAATTCGAGCAAAGACTTTGCAAGAAAAGCAAGGGGCCTAAATTAGTGCAAGAGTAGCAAGTTGAAATTGAGGTAGAAGGATCTGCATCGATGGCAGACCAAGAAGATGAACCAAGGACTCCTGGAGATTTTACTTAACCTACAGCTTAAGGGACCGAGTCGAGCATTGTTACACTGTCCATTACGGCCAACAATTTTAAGTTGAAGTCCGCATTCACCCAGATGGTTCAGCAGTCCTTGCAGTTTAATGGGCTGCCTGATGAAGACCCCAATGCTCATATCGTGAATTTTTTGGAGGTTTGAGATATACTCAAGATCAATGGAGTATCAGATGATGCAATTCGATTGAGAACCTTCCCATTCTCATTGACACGCCTTTTGCGTCACCGCAAGTGCCCGGGTCATCAAGTAATAAAGTAGATCCCAAAAAGAGATAGGGCTGTCAAACCACAGGGAGCAAATGAACTAGTACTACCTTCAGCTTATGAAATCTAACCCTAAAGGGATGATTGTTGACAAGTCTAACTAATAACTAACATTATTGTAAACAATAAACGGGGGTAGAGATCGATTGGCTAGATTGGAAAACTTGGACAATACTTCCTCGGGGATTAGACAATAAAGTACTAACTCTTACGAATAATCCTCGCTCATTTAGAAGTAATTTTAAAAGGAATGTGATGGTAAGATGGGTTTTTACCGCACGCTAATTCGTTCTATCAAACGGGTTTTCACCGCACGCCGGTTCCCCAAGAGCCGACGGGTTTTCACCGCACGCTAAATCAAACAAACAATGGGTTTTCACCGCTCGTCAACAATCACGCAACATGTAAGAGGCATACATCAATTTATACATGCATTCCTAAGATTTAACATCACAAATAATTGCGATTTAAAGGATACAAGTAAAGTTCAACAATTTCCCCTAGGTTTCAAGTCCAAGCTTTCCTAAAAAGGGAATTAACTCATAATGCAAAACAATGAAATCAAGGAATTACAAATGTTCATTGTCATAATGAGAAATTCAAATGAAAAACTCCCTCAAAACCAAGAAGACAAGGATTGGCTTTAAATTCCCCTTGATGTTGGAGGAATACAATCCTTTATCGCGATGATGCCCTAACAGATGACGAAGGTGAGGTTGATGGAGGGACACGCAGATTCCTGGCCTTTTTTATGGAAAAATCGCCTCTTGATCTTGCAATTAAGTTTTCCTCTCCTCCAGTCACTCTCCCCAAAACTAAGAAGTAAAACCTAGAAAAGAAGCTCCCCTTTCTGTCTCTTCAGCAAAGGCTTAAATAGGCCGAACCTTACGGCCAGCTTACGGGAGTAAGCTAGGCAGTAAGCGTCGGGATTTCAACTTGCCTCGTGCCTTATGCTCTCCATTATGGCCATAAGTTCCTCCCGTAAGGTTCTTTGGCTTCGGGTTACGGTCTTTCTTATAGCCGTAAGCCCAGACCCGTAAACCTCGTCTAATAATTTTCTCTTCTATCCTTACGGGCATAAGCTGCTCCCGTAAACGCATTTGAATTGTGCTTACAGTCTCGCTTACGACTGTAAGTGCCAACTGTAAGCACCTCTGTATTGCAGTCTTCTTCTCTTATGGGCATAAGGATGCTGGCAAGGTCTTTTGACTATGGCTTACGGCCATAAGCCTGGCAGTATGGTGCCCATAAGCAGTGCAGCCTTCCAAGTGCTAAGTCAGGAGCATTGCCATTTTCGATGTTTTTATTCCCAGTTGCTTCTTTTGACTCTCCTTTGGCTTTAACCTACATTTAGTGCCTGCGAAGACAATTTATATTTGATTTAGGCTGGTATTCTACTAAATTACTCTAATACTAACTTGATAAGTATACAATTTAATATGTCAAATAAGCGTAATTGTATATGTATCACTCATTGAAGGGACAAGCCAAGCAATGGCTCCAATCATTACCAAGGGAATCCATCACCACTTGGGACGAGATGGTGGAAGCTTTTCTTGCAAGATATTTTCCCCCGGGAAAATCAGTGAAGCTTCGCAATGAGATTTCTTCCTTCTTTCAGAATGCGTTAGAGTCTCTATTCGAGGTATGGGAAAGGTTCAAGAACCTTCTGCGGCGATGTCCCCAATATGGATTTCCCGATTGGATGATCATCCATACATTCTATAACAGGTTGAATCCGAGCACTAGATAGCTTCTAGATGCAGCAGCAGGGAGGACTATGGGTAACAAGACCCAGAAGATGCAAGACAGCTCATTGAACACATGGCCCTCAACAGTTGTCAATGGAGTTCAAGAGAGAAGAAGAAGGTAGCTAGCTTCAAAATGTCAACGCCGTTACAGCTTTCGCAGCCAAGTTAGAGCAATGAGTAAGAAGTTAGACGCAATAACTACCTCAAGAGTAGCTGTAGTTCTTGCTTGTGATAGTTGTGGTGGCGGACACAACTCGACAGATTGCCCCATCTCAGTAGGAACATCAGCACCCGTCGAGCAAGTGGATTTCGTGGGGAACGCGATGAGGGGGCAAGGGAAGCCCTATTCAGCTACTTACAATTAGGGATGGAGGAACCATCCAAGCTTCTTATGGAGAAATCAAGGGCAGCAGAAGCCAGTAGCCCCACCAGGATTCCAGCAACAACTATCAGTTCCAGAGAGGGTTTCTTAGTTGGAAAAGGTATTATCTAAATTTATTCACTTTACTGATACCAGGTTCTAGAATGTAGAGTGACACTTCGCAACCACACAGCTTTACTGCACAATTTGGAGACTCAAGTAGGCCAAATAGCAAAGTCTTTGGCCGATAGACCTCAAGGAAGCCTGCCAAGTATTACAGAGACAAACCCAAGGGAGTATGTAAAGGCGATCACATTGAGGACCGGGCGAGAAGCAAATAGTAGAACTCAAGATAAGAGGGCTGGCCAAGTACTAGAACAAGTGCAGGCAAAGTCCAAGAGAAAGGAAAGGAAATAGCATCAGCACCTCCCGCCTACACACCTCGAGTAGCTTACCCCTCGCGACTGAAGAAAGACCAAACAGAGGAGCAGAACAAGAAATTTCTTGAGTTACTCAAGCAACTTCCCATCAACATTCCTTTTGTTGAGGCAATGTCACAAATGCCCAGGTATGCGAAATTTTTAAAAGATCTTTTGACTAACAAAAGAAAATTTGAAGAAAATACAGCTGTAATACTGGATGGGAGCTATTCAGCAATACTCCAAAAGAACCTTCCAAGCAAGAAGAAAGACCTCGAGAGTTTCATCATTGGTGATCGTCCCGTAAGCGCACGGGGTCGTCAAGTAATAAACCACTCGCGCAAGCACAAGTGGGTCGTATTCCCAAGGGCCCGAGAATCTATCCTTACTTCCTTTTTGCTATGTTGTCTAGCCGATCAAACTTGAGATTTAGAATGAAAAAGTAAAGAAGTAAAACAAAAGCAATTAAACTGCTAAATACGAAGGGCGATAAACGGGAGGAAAATCAGGGTGAGAAGATGGTCACGGATGAGGATCCCCTCGGGGTTACTAAAGTGCGAAGGATGTTGGATTAACATGCAAGTGGCTTGAAGGACCGAGAAAACCCTAGATTAGGTCAACCCGATGGTCACGGCAATTGACCCCTAATCCGGTACGAGTATTGAATACGGGTTATACCCGTACAATTCCTCCTACGATTGCAAAGGGCAAGATGGTTTTCTCAAGCTAAGGTTGAATCACATATGAGTAATTAACCCTAGAATTGGAGGGGTACAAATACCCGATGGTCACGGCGTATTTGTACGTATTTCCCTTCCAAGCTTGGTGAGTCTAATACTAGGGCAATGGTCATGCAACCTAGTATTGGCTAAGTATGGATACACAGAGTTCTCATGCATACCTAAGCATTCCAAAACACCAAACATGAATCACAAACAAGCTAACAAGCATGAATTAAACCAAAACATCCAAACATCACAAGTTCACCCCAAGGTTCACCCACATCCGGTGACCTTGGGGTTTTAGTTGCTCATAGTCTCCAAATACATGAATAAAAGCATGAAAATAACTAAACCCAACATAAAAGACCTCCCTCCAAAGATTAGAGTCGAAGAAGCTTCCAAAGACGCCACTCGAAGGGGTGGCTTCCCGTCGTCTTCAACCTCAAGATTTGAAGCCCTAGAGGTAGATCCCGCACAAGAACGCGCTCTCCTCGCCGATTCTACCGTGGAAATGCCCTCCAAGCTCTCCTTCTTGGTCGGATTTGGAAGAGGTGGTGTCAAGCTTCAAGAAGAGCCAAAAGTCCCCTTTCTTTCATGCCCTAAAAGCCCTTAAAAGGGTGAAAATCGCGACTTCTCACGGGCTGCCTCACGGCCGTGAGGTTGCCCGTGAGGCATCCAGAAAGTTCTGCACGAAATTTCACCACGGGTGCTACAGTAACCTTGCTACAGTACCTCATCTCTGAATCTTGCCCTACATCCTCACGGGCGTAAACGACCCCCGTAAACTCTTCTGTTTTCTACTTACGGTCTCACTTACGGCCATAAGTCCTGACAGTAAGATTTTCTGTATTGCAGGGCTTCTTCTCTTACGGGTATAGGGATGCCCTCAAGGTCTTCTGTCCGTAAGTATTGCTGCATTCCAAGCTCCTAATCACTCCCTTTAGCTCTCCTTTGTCTTTAACCTCCACTTGGTGCCTGCGAAGACAATTTTAACCCGATTTAGCCTCGTATTCTACTAAATTACTCCAATACTAACTCGATAAGTATACAAATTAATATGTAAAATATAGTATAATTGTATACTTATCAGAGTCTTTGTATTACTTTGTATTTCTTTCTTTCTTTATTTCCTTGTTGAGTGAACCCATGAGGGGCTAACTCTCTCCGGAGCCCCGGGTTGTGAACTTGGTTAAATAGTTGTATTGAATGCTTATTTTGCAATGCTTATGGAGTCTTAGTAGTTTCCATGTTAGATCTTGTGTTGCATAACTTGATGTGCATGATTGCATAGCATGATTATAAACTTGGTGTGTGTTTATACCTTAGCATAATTGCCGTAGTGTAATTGCTACCTCGAAGTGCTTAAACCTCACAGTATAATCGCTACCTTGATATTTATCATAGCCATAGCTGCAACAAAGCTCTTAGAACACACATAGATTTATTAGATGTACCTGATAAGTCCTGCAAAAGCTTGAATACAATCCATCACCAAGGGATCAACCCGGGGCCCTACTCCCCTATCGAGCAATTTGTTAGAAATTTCCTCAGTTTCCCTCTTCTACCTTTTACTAATGTCACTAGGCTTTTAGTCTCAATTCAATCCCAATTGGTAATCGATTAGATACTAAGCAATGAGAGAGTGTTGGAAGTTATACCAGTCCCTGTGGATTCGACTACCCAACCACACATTGGGTACATTATACTACTTGTACAACCCGTGCACTTGTGGATACGCAAGGGCCGTATCACTTGTCATAGAACATGCACTTAACAATTAATCCCCTAGAATTCACCCCCGCTACACTCACACAAAGTGATACATTGTCCTCAATGTATCAAAGAGATAGACAAGAAAAACAACATAATATTAAGTGTGCGGGTATTATTAAGTCTTCAACATCACTGTCAGGTAAAGTGGGCGCCTCGCTCTCAGTGCCATCATCCTCCTCCTCTACCCCCGCTGCAAATGTGAAAGCGGTGGCGAATGCCAGGGGCAAGAGGAGGAGCTCCATTCTCATGGCTCAGACCAGGATGTAGTGATGCCCTACGGCGGTACTTTGGAGATGGACCGTTCTCATGGCACGAAGTGTCTCTATGCCAAGAGGAATGATGCCGGGGGCATGCGCTCCATGCCCTGTAGTCGCTCCATCTAACAAACCATCCTGGTGATGTAAAGGGTAGCGAAAGGACTTTAACAGGAGCACCTGAAGCCTAATGGAGGATCAACTGCATGATGGTGTACCTCCCATGGAAGGGTACATGTTCAGTCATCACATACAGATATGTGAAATCATGTGTGCTCATGACACCCATCGAGTCTCCTATCCTCGTGAATGTCCTGTAGAGTAGACTGTGAATGTAGCTCAGGGCTGGAGAGCGCAACATCAATGCCTTTAAGCGCGTCAGGTGATAGTACGACTCCCTACTGATGTGGCGCCATCGAGCCTCCTGTGGCATCCCCAGTGGAAGATAGGAGTACAACTTTATTTAGGTGGGTGTTTGGGTGAACTCCCTATCATACTTTTTAGGTGCAAGGAGATATAAGTGTAAGACATTTGGATTATCTTATCGTATAGCTGGAACTAAATGGCGTTGCTCCAATTCTAGCTGGTCTGCACACTTTGCATATGGGTGGTGGAGAGGACCTCTAGTGTAAGCTTTCTGTAAGTGGGGTCCTCAATCTAAAACAACCGTTCACATGAGTTGTCCTACAGCAATTCGTGGATATTGTGGGCCAATCCCACTGACTCCAGGGTTTCCTAGTCATGGTTTGGGTTGTACCGAACCCGAACTAGGAAAGTCTAGCGTATTGCTCCTAATGAGTAGGTATGCTAAACTGAGGAACAATAGGTGTGGAGAAGGAAGCCTCACCCCTCGCCCTCTTCGAGCACTGCACTATTATCTTCATCCTTGGCATGATCTGCTCAAAGAAAAATTCAACTTAGAATACAAAAAAGAGCAAATAATGACCTACACGGTTTAGTACACGGGCATGTATCTAAGTGTTTGCCTATGTACCTCTAGAGTTTATTAAATTTATACTCGGATAGAGATTTACACGGGACGGTACACGGCCGTGTATTTCAATGTGAGGTTGTGTACTTGATATTCAATTTAAAGTGTAGCTCCACCTGAGAAAGACACTCGGCGTAAACACATCCATGTATCTCGGGGAGAGCAAGTGTTATTTCTCTCGCCCAATCTACACTCTAAACCAAAAGAACACTCGGTAAGAACACGCCTGTATACTTTTCGGTGGTGATCATGTTCTAATAGTCTTCTTCTCTAGGTCCAATAAATGCACAAGTGTCGTATAAGCCTGTGTATCATCTTCTCTATGCCCGTGTAACTAGGTCTGGGTGTCAAATCGGCATGTTTTCTACATGAAACTTATACATCTACGTTAAGAATTACTCTAGATGTCACATGGAGCATGTTTACTAAAAGATTCAGAGCTAAAAACAAGTAAATTACTCAAATAAATTCAAGGAAACTCACCGATGAATAGGGTTCAAGAAAACAATGGGAGGAAGTATTCCGGTGAGATCGGCTATCTAAATTATGCCAAATGCCCTAATAATAGTGATTCAAAGATGGAAAAATCGAAAATGAACGGGGAGCGCACAAGAGCAAGTGAAGGATACGGTCACGACATGGAAAAAAAATAAGAATCGTTTCTCAAGTACATGTGCAAGTGTACAAGGTTGTGTGTCTCATCAGCTGCCTATGTACTTACTTTATGAACAACATCTCTTAACCCAAGAGATATACAGCCCAAGTGCATAGCCATGTAACACTTCGCCTACCCTGTATCTTTCCAGATAAAAATCTTATGAATTTAGAACGAAAACCTAAGAAATACACAACCATTTACATGGCCGTGTAAAGCTTGGCTTGCCCATGTATCTCTCTGACGAAAAATTTCCCGTGAGCAGAAGCCAAACAAAGAGATACACTGGTGTGTAAATCATCATTACCAGTATACTGCCCTCGAAATGCAGATTGTCATGTTTTCCCAACTTAAATCAACCTAATTTGCTCAAATTTTCAAAATACAACTATCATAAAATAGTTTAAACATCAATGCGCTATGAAAAAGGGCCTAAAAGCATGTGAATTGTGACAAGAAACAATTCAAATCATGATTTATTAAAAACTCACAAAATTAAACTAAACTAAAAAAAACTAAATACGAAATTTGGGTTGCCTCCCAAGAAGCACTTATTTTATTTCTCTAAATTGACGTATCTGCAGAATCAAGGAGGCTCATAAAGATAGAATACTTCCTTGCTGTCCAAATTCATATTATCATCATTCACAGGAGAGTAATAATTTTGAGAGATCTCACCAGGAGGATAAGATGCACGGGGCTCGGATACACTCGATGCTTGGGTGCCCCCTACGAGTGGTCATCATTGGCTGTGACTTACCTTCGTTCATCTCCAAGGTGGAGGTTTTATGGATGACTTATCCTCAGAGATTGTCATCACCTCCTTACCTCCTTCCGTCTTCTTCTTCTCTTCAAACATATCATCCAGTGGATCTCCAACAAAGTTTTCCTGCACATATTCAATAACAAATTCATTAACACTGGCAATAGAAAAACATGTATCATCCTTATGTGATGGGTACTTCATTGCCCAGTGTAGTGTGAAAACAACTTGTTCTCCTCCTACTCACAACATCAAATGTCTATTATCAACATTAAACAGAGCCTTGGGCATTGCGAGGAATGGACGCCCCAGTATCAGTGGCACTTCTACATCTTTATCTACATCCAGAATGTTAAAATCTACCAGGAAGACGACTTTGTCAACTTTTACTAACATATCTTCCACAACACCCCTTGGATGTTGAATTGATCGGTCTGCCAACTAGATGCTCATCTTCGTTGGTGTTAGCTTCCTTAGTCCCAAGCTCATGTATATTTTGTAAGGTATCACATTGATAATTGCCCCTAAGTCTACTAAATCTCTCTCCTCAACAAAATTCCCAATCTCACAAGGAATGGTGAAGTTGCCCGGATCTTTCAACTTTCTTGGCAATTTGTTTGCAGAATTACCGAGCACTCTTCACTTAGTGTCAATGTTGAAACTTCTTGTAGCTTCTTCTTGTTTGTGAGTAGGTCCTTTAAGAATTTGGCGTACTTGGGCATCTACGCTAATGCCTCAACAAAAGCAAGGTTGATGTGTAGTTGCTTGAACTGATCGTCTTTCTCTCCTTGCTTGAGCCAAGAAGAGTACATTATCCTTAGCTAGTACTCCTTAACTGCCATCTTTTTTGCAACCTTCTCTTTACATGCCACTTCTTCCACTTCCCTTGGCTTCTCTTTCTTTGTTTCTGGGATCTTTTCCGCCCACTTCTCGACTTCTCGACTGCTTGGTAGACTTCTTTGTTGTTGTTCCGATAGTATCTTTGCAACTTGCCCACCTGGTTCTCCAAATTCTAGAGAGAAGCCTGCTGGTTCTTGAGAGTTGCCTCAATAGCTGTGAGGTGGTTGTTGTGGTTTTGGAACTTTGTCTTAGTGGATTAAACGAACTTCATCACTAGTTCAACCAAGCTTGGCTTTCTCCCTGAGAACCCCGGGGTTGAGTCGGCCTTGGTTGTCCTTGCCCACTCCATCCAAAGTTTGGATGGCTCCTCTACCAGGTTATATGTGTTGCTTTACAGATTGCCTTTTGGTTTGTTTGCACCACCAACGAAGTCGACCTGCTCATGCTGCCTTATTGATGCGCTGACAATTGGGCAATCAGTGGTGGGATGCCCACCACTACATGTCTCGTACATTATGACAGGAACATATCTCAGTGTAACCATGGTGTTGATCTTCTTGCTTAAGGATTCCACTTAAGCTGCCAAGGCTGTCATGGCATCTACCTTAAACAAACCTGCAACCTTCACCTGTTTCCCTCAAGTGCTCCATTGGTAAGTATTCATCGCCATATCTTTGAACAACTTCCGTGCTTCTTCTGGCATCTTGTTGCCCACTACTCCACCTGCCGTGGCATCTATGGTTTGACAGACACTTGGGGTCAGACCTTGGCAGATTGTTTGCACTTCCATTCAACCCCGTAGACCATGCTGAGAATAATGCCTCAACAGATTCTTGAATAGCTCCCATGCTTTATAGACAGTTTCATTGTCTTGCGAGGTGAAGGAGGCAATGTCGTGTCGAAGCTTGGTGGTTCGCCTCTGTTTCGTTAATCTTGAACATGTCACAGAGTTCCAGAAATGTGCTAATGTGCATGTTGGGGTTCTTATCTGGTAGCCCATGGAATGAACATGATTGTTGAACCATCTATATGAATGCCGGCTTGAGTTCGAATGTATTGGTCGCTACAGGTGGTTGCATAATACTCGATCCAGTTCCGCCCAGAGTTGGTCTCGCATAATTTGCTAGGGTTCATGGTTGCTCTTCTTGTCCAGCCATGTTTACAGATTCAGCACTCTCGAATGCTAACTGCCGTGCTCTCTTGCGAAAGGTTCTCTCAATTTATGGATCATGCTAGATGGGTGTACTTGTGCTAGACTAGGTCATACACAGTTCCTGAAAATAAGAATAAAGCAAGATCAGAAACAAAATTTTCGAACCAAAAACAAAACAATAAAAAACAAAATTGTTGAAAAATAAAGAAAACAAAAATAAAATTAGCTAGTCTAGCAAACTCGAGTGTTCCTAATAGATCTAGTCCCCGACTATGGTGCGAGAAACATAATGAGGACTCAGTAACTCAGACGCAATTATATGTCCCCTATCGCGTAATATAGTGCTAAAGAGCAATGTTCATATCAACGGGGACTCAAAAGTACTAGCAATAACTCAATTATAGCTATCTAACTCAAAATACAATTTAAGAGTACGAAATATAATTAGATCACTGGTTCAAAAGGTTAAAGAGTGGTTAATTAAGAGTAGAGAATTCCGAATGAGAAGACGGCGTTTGGAAAGATTTCACTTGGGATTTAAAAATTCAATTGAGTGTGATGTAAAATAGAAAACCTAAATCTTATTGGACTAATGGAAATTAAAAGTATACTAGGTGCTTTCTCAAGTCGCTTTAATACTTCATCTCATGCTTGGTAGAATTGAATCTCTTCCCACCCCTCCCCCCCTTGACGCCTGCACGATTGCATAGAATTCTACGAAATCCCTAAGAATTGGAGCTCTCGTTACAGAACCCTACCTTGGAGGATATCAAACGTCCTAGCTCAAGCGGCTGCTCTCAAATCCTTTAATCTATGTGTGATCTAATGAAATATTATCTGTCAATCTCAATCATGCCATTAATAAAGAAAAAGTCACTCTCGTGCACTAATTCAATAATTAAGAAACATAGATTAACCTAAATAAGTGAAGGAAATTTTATAATAAAAGGAATCCTAATATAAAAACATCCCAAGCTACATCAATCCAAATATCAAAGCGAGTTTATCCCTCCATAGGGGTCATGTTTATCATAAAGAAATATAAAATTAAACCTACAACCCTGAACATAAAGAAAAGAAACCCCCTCTCAATGTCTTCTACAGAAGGAAGGATGTGAGATCGGCACCTCATATCATTACTCTATCGACTTCTTCAAACTCCTTCTCCCCGCTCCGAACTCACCTCCAAACCCTAGTTCTTGCACTCTGTCTTTTTCCGGAAAATCCAGCCTCTCCCAATTAGTTTTTCAACCTGCTATATTTAACCTCCGTAATCCGCCTAGTACACGATCAAGAACTTGGGCATGTACCTTGCCCGTGTAGTAATCATGGCTTATCCACATACGAGATCATGTGCTAGACTTTCTTCAAGATGATGAACAACACGATCATGTGCCATGTATCCCGGTCGTCTATATATTCGGTTGACCGTGTTTATTACGGCCTAGACTTTCTTCAAGATGATGAACAACACGATCATGTGCTCTCATTCCGTCAGTGTTCCATACGAGATCCTAACTATACACTGGCTTGTATCTCATTTGCACGATGGTGTTGTTCTCTGTACATGGTGCTTTGGGAGTGCTCGGTCATGCGCTCTGTAGTTTGCACATGCTTTGGGTGACCTTAATCGCCAATGACCCGGAACTACACGGAATTGTATTTTCCTGTGTAAGTCACAGTTACCGTTTTTGGCTCCGTTTTGCTCCCGAATCTGTTCCTTTGACCTTTAGTATGCTTTTTCTCTCCTGAAAGCATAAGTGTAACAAATAAATATTGAATTACACAAAAATCAAATTGAAGATAAATATAATCACACAAAATTACATTCGGGAAAATATATGATTAAGCAATTATAAAGGTTGAATCCCATGATGTGGATTTTCTAGAGGATGATTTCCCAAGTATTGGTGAGATCAAAGAAAGCCTTGAGCTTTGTGAGTTAAAGGATAATAAGATGGTATTTCCCAAAAGGATTTAAATTCACAATCCACTCCAACTATTGAGGTTAGTGGGAACATACAAGCTGAATTTCTAGATCCAAAATTGTGAGAACTGAATGGAATTGTTCAACACTAATGCCTTGAAATCAAACATGGGTCCTTAATTCTTAAGCATTTTGGTGGCTTTTAATGTGCCTTTTTCCTTTGAAGCAATGAACTCACCATCTTCAAATAAATAGCTTCCAACAATAGAATGAATCCATGACTAAGAATCCCCTCGGCACACGACCATAAAAAACAAGTAGGTCTTGAAACTTAAGCGCAAGGTGGATAGATCAATTAATAAGTGTAAGGCTTGACTAGTAGCAAAAGGCCTCACTCAAAAGGAAGGTGCAGACTATGAAGAGACGTTTTCTCCTGTGATGAAATTTAGGTTTATATGCCTTATCTTAGCTATTGTAGCATATTTAGATTTACATTTGTTCCAAAGGGATAAAAATGCAACATACCACCTAAGATGTTCTATTTATGGTGTGAAACAATTATCTAGGCAATGACATCTTAGACTTCATTAAGCCATTACATCGATAGGCTTTACGATGAATGAAGAAGACCATTGTGTGTACGTAAAGAGACAAGAAAATGAGTTTCTCATACTCTTTTTATATGTGAATGATATTTTAATAGTTCGGAACAAAATGGAGATGATTATTTCCACTCAAAGGTTGTTGTCCTCTACTTACATAGGTATCTCAGCATTAAGATCTCAAGGGATCAATCCAGGAAATTTTCAGGTTTGTCTTAAGAAACCTATTTGAATAAGATTTTATAACATTTCTGTATGCATAATTGCAAGCTTGTTGATACTCCAATGGAAAAAGACCTATACTTAAGTATGGATCAATGTCTTAAATTAGAAGGAAAAAAGCAGCAAATGAGTAAAGTACTATTTGCAAGTGCAATCAGTAGTCTAATGTACACTATAGTGTGTCTACGGCATGACATATGCTTTGTAATTAGAATGGCCAGTGGATAACAAAGCAATTCGGGACCTGCACATTGGTATACGGTTATGAGGAACCACTAACATGGCTTTGTGCTATTAGAGTGAGAACCTTGAATTGATTGGGTATAGCGCTAAAGATGAATCTACCAATAAAAATGAGAGGAAGTCCATATCAAGCTATACCTTTATATTTGGGGGAGGAGCCATTTTATGGTGTAGCAAGAAGCAGCATTGTGTGTTACTATCCATGATGAAATGTAATAATTTGATGCAGGTCCACAAGGCGCACTATAACATATATCGTTTACTCTTTGTTATAGAGTGTGAGTTGTTCCTTTTTTATGGCATGTTTTCATTTCTTATTCATTCCTTCCTAAGCAAAGCAACTGATGCCATGAAACATGGAGCAAAACATACTATAAGACAAGGAGTAAAGCATGCCATAAAACAAGGAGCAAAACCTACCATAAAACAAAATGCAAAGCATGCATGTTATGTTGTGCTCTGTGAACACACATAACGCTGTTACATTATCTCATTGGTACACAATAGTAACACCGTATATTTCATTAGCAACACCACATGCCTCATATTCATGCTATTTAATCAACAACATATGCTATACCTCTTAACCTCGAAGATTCATTCTTATTATTATATGGGAAGTGGAGTGTGTGACCTACGTGAAAAGTACTAGTGAGGATCGTTACATTAGGTCACCATCATTCTAATGCAACATTTCTCGAGATCTTGTCATACCTCAAATTATTCCAATCACAGTGTATTTTACACCTCTAATCCTTTTAGTATGTAAAATCGTATGAACTATCTATTTTCATGATTACCATAGACAGCTTACGCTTGATAATACATTACCGTTTATTGAGGGGGTGGGTGGAGGGGAAGCTCTTTAAATTGGTATTTATCTAGAGAAGAGAAAAGAGGGTAAAGCTTAGAAGGAGAAAAAGAAAAGAAGGATGTGGAATGGCGGACAGACTAGAGAAGTGGAAGATGAAGAAAAATATGAAAAGGAATGAGTGGGAGAATTTTGGGTAGCTGTATGAGGTTAGTGGGTTTGTAGTTGGTTTGTTTCTTATTTGTTCGAATTTTTCCTTTGAATGATACACTTTTGAATACTTTTATATGGATATTTTGTTAATTTAAAGGTGTAATTTTCGTTGAATGTGTATGTACATGTATATATAGGCAAATTTTATATCATTCCAATTGGATATATAGGCGTATGGTTACAAAATGTATTCCCTGTGGATAAGAGTGAAAGAAGAAGATTGAATTTAGGAGAGGTCAAATGTAAATGGCCTTTGGTTTTGAATGGGTTATGCATGAGTTTATTCATGGGTGTATGCAAGATATTCAATGAAATGCCAAAGAGAACAGAATATGAGTATTTGATTAAATATTTGTGAAATTTGAAGTGAAGATGGTGGAGATTCTAATGTAGATGAGAGCTCTCTCAATAGTTAATAGTAATGTCAAGGATATCTTTATGAGGGTATGTGAGTTATATATGAGTCACTTGCTCTATTCATGTTTTCATGCAAAGTTTCCTTTAGTCCTAAACTAGTTAGAGGCTGAACTTGATGTAGAATCTCAAAGTTCTCTCTCAGTTTATCCTCACACTTTTATTTTAATGAAGCTCAGAATGTGCAGACTTGTATTCTATTGAAAAGCTTAAACGTTACACTAACATCTATTGATATAAATAAGAACGGAAATGTAACATAAGTGCCAGCTATGGCTAGTGATAAAGTAAGATAAAGCAAATGTTCAATCCTCAGTTGCCAGCTGCTGCAGTGCTATTTTTCTATCCAATCACGGGTGATCACTTCATGGAACGTATGTGTTTAGCTGGGCTTTAGATCAAAGTCAACTGCATTAGCTTTCATTCTAGTTTCTAAGTAAAGTACCAACACCTTCCCCTTACTCAAAACTTCTTCACTACTCCTAATGCCTCACGGAAGAATTTATGCTTGTGATATGGTAAAGCTTTGGTGAATATATCTGCCACCTGCTCATTTGTATTGCAGTATTGGATGTTAATCACTCCATCATTCACAAGGTCACGGATGAAGTGAAATCGTGTATCCATATGCTTTGTTTTGCCGTGCATGGTTGGGTTCCGAGTGATGGAAATAGCTGAAACATTATCACAGTATATAATGCTTGCCTCCTTCTATTGTTCGTGTAATTCCTCCAGAGGGCGCCTCAACCAGACTCCTTCACAGGCTGCTGAAGTTACAGAGATATACTTTGCTTCAGTACTGGACAAGGCTGTGATTTGTTGTTTCTTGTAACACCATGCAATGATAGCTGAACCAAGGGAAAAACACCAACTAGATGTGCTTCTCCTATCATCTTGAGATCCCCCCCGATCACTGTCCGAATATCCTACTAGCTTGTATTGATTATTATACACGTAGTGTAGCCCATAGTCAGTAGTACCTGAAACATAATGCATTATCCTATTTACTGTTCCTAGATGATGCATAGTTGGACTGTGCATGAATCTTGATACTACTCCTACAACGAATGTAAGGTCGGGCCTTTTGCGGGTGAGATACAATAATCCGCCTACGAGGTGTCTGTATCGAATTTGATCAGCAGCTCCCGAATTGTCTTGGATACGTAGCTTTTTGTTGTTATTCATTGGACTAGCAATGGATTTGCAATGAAGCATTTTGGCCTTTCTTAGCATATCCTCAGCATACTTCTGCTGAGATACAAATACAGATCCTTGTGATTGCTTTACTTCTAACCCCAAGAAGTATTTCAGTTCTCCCAAGTCTGACATTTCAAAGGCTATCATCATGTTATCTTTGAACTCCCTAAGCATCTCAATTGAGGACCCCATGTAGATGATGTCATCTACATATAAACAGAGCATGACTATCCCAATATTTTCCTGATATTTTGTATAAATTGTGGGTTCGCTGCTACTTCTCCTGAAGCTGATTTGATGGAAATGTTGGTCTATCTTGCTGTACCACGCCCTTGGGGCTTGCCGGAGCCCACACAAAGCTTTCCTAAGTTTGTATAAAAAATTCCTTCTTTCCTTCTATGATGAATCCTTCAGGTTGTTGAACATAGACTTCCTCATTTAGGTCCCCATTTAGGAACGATGTCTTGACGTCTAGCTGATATATGCACCATTGATTTTGAGCTTCGATGGCAAAGAATAGATGAATGGTTTCAATACGAGCAACCGGAGAATATACTTCATCAACATCTATGACAACTAGTTGTGTGTATCCTTTAGCAACGATTCTTGCCTTCTTCTTCAGTAGTGTACCATCTGGGTTAAACTTTGACTTAAATAGCCACTTTAGCCCAATGATCTTCCATCCATTTGGTCGAGGTTTTAGCTCCCAGGTTTCCTTTTGTTAATTGTTGCTATCTCCTCTTCCATTGCTTTCACCCATGCATTATCCTTTGTTGCATCTTCATATAGTATTGGATCTGCTGCAATTAGAGCAAACGGACATGAGTCATAGACATCAGACAGACTTTTATACCTTGCTAGATGTTCACCCTCGTCATCAGAGTCTGCTTGGATGGTGGGGTTTATGGCGCCTGTGTTATGATTTAAAGATAGCCGCTCATCTATAGAATCTAAGGGCTGAGAATTCTCCACTTGATTATTGGTTTCTTCTTCTTCCAAGTCAACACTGGGCGTGGAGTTTCTTGTTGCTGACTGATGCGTCTCCGCAACAACACAACAGGGTGATGTGTGTCAACCCCTTGCGTTACCACAAGTGCACGGGTCGTCAAGTAATAAAAGTGGACCCAAAGGGTCGGGTTGTCGAACCACAGGGAACAGAAGTACTAGTAATAACCCCTCTTTTGTTATATAGCCTAATGACTGTAGTGTGTGATGATCTAATGGCCAACATTAAGAGTGTCACCACAAGTGCGCAGGAAATAAAAGGAAAAGAGTTCTCAATCAATAAAAGTGAGGCATCCGGACAATGCTCCCCCTAGGATTCGGGTGTTGGATGTAGATTACAAGTGTTTCTAAACGAAAACAATGAGTCGTGGGTATCCAAAGGTATAACGGCCCCTGCCTCCAGGTCGCCGATAACTAGTCCCCTACGAGGTCCCGGCGGAGAATTCTCTCGACGCCTCACACCACATATGACTGCTTAAAACTCTAGGGATCCCAAAGATATAACCAATTCCTAAAAGTAGATCTAACCCTGCTTCCAGGTGAAAGATCCCTAACCCCCTACGAGGTCCCGGCGGAGAATTCTCTCGACGCCTCACACCACATATGGTTGCTTGACACTTAGGGAATATGAAGATAGGAAATATCTGTCGGAACTGAAAGGGGACACTCCGCTATCTCACGGCTCACCCTCTCAACCCTCTTTACTCTTGGTAATTCTAAACCTAGCGGTAATCTCTCTCTTCACTAGATTGAATAAAACATGCAAGGCAATTAATAATGAAATCAAAAGCACAAACAAGCATTAAGAACTCAAGAGTAAAACTCAAACTGATAAATTCGAATAGAAACACAATGTAAATCTAATGAAAATAAGAATCCTAGGGTTTACATGTCCGAATACCCTCTAGGGGTTTAGCTCTCCATGGAGCGAGTCACAAAACAAATAGTAAATTCAGAAATAAGTTCCAAAGACATAAAGAATAACCCCCTTAAATCCGTGATGATAGTCTTGATGGGTAGTTTCCACGTCTGGATTGAATCCACTCCGAAGCTAGGTCGCCGATGGCTTCCTTGATGCTATGACGAAGGAGGAATCGATCCAAGTTGGTGAGGAAAGCTTCCCAAAGCCGCAAAGAACTCCTTCCAAGCCTTAGCTGCCTTGTCTCTCGAAAGTGGCCGAAACGATTCCTAAAAATTATCACAAGGCGGCTTTTATAATTTGAATTCGGGGCTTTACGCGGGCATCCACACGCCCGTGTGGAAATTCCACACGGGCGTGTGAAGTACTTTGCTACAGTACTGCTACAGTGAACTACTTGGAGTCCACACGGTCGGGCACACGCTCGTGTGGTACGGTGTGTGGCGTTCTATACTTTGAAATCCTCAAGAACCTTCTTCTGCTTTGTAAGAAAGATGGGACATAGGCGTACTACTGCCTTTGTGCCCTTTCGGTTTGTGTAGTGACTTGTACTCCTCCGAACGTTGGCAACACCCCCATGTATATGAACACAACTTCTGATTGTGGCCTTGAAACGTGTCATCACACCCTATCTTTGCTTCTTTCCGTACGTCATGTCTCCAAAGCCCTGTTTGCACAAAAGAACACAAAACACACCTTGTTAATGCTAAAACCTGATAAAAGTGATGCTCAATGCATGTAAACTGATATTATAAAATATATATAATCAAGCATTTATCAAGACTCAGCCTTGCTGAGAAAATCCCAGCCTTTATCTTCAAAAAACCGCACGTCTCTACTGATTCGGATCTTCTTAGAGTGAGGGTCAAACACTTTATATGCTTTTGACTTCTGATCGACACGGAAAATGTGAACACCCGCAAGCGCACGGGGTCGTCAAGTAATAAACCACTCGTGCACGCACGAGTGGGTCGTATTCCCAAGGGGCCCGAGGAGCTACCTTACTCACTTCTCACTTGTTGTTTAGCTCAAAGATTCCATTTTCAAGAGAATAAATAAGAAAGAAAACAAATAACAACAAGAGAAATTTTCTAAATAAATGCGACTGAATTAAAACACGGGAGATGCTCAGGGATGGAAAACGGTCATGGATGAGGATCCCCAAGGGGGCTACTCAAGTGAGTAGGATATTTGATAAATTAAGTATGTGGCTAGTTGGACCGAGAAAACCTAAACTTAGGTCAACCCGATGGTCACGGCAATTGACCCCTAACCCGGTACAAGTGTTGAATAAGGAATTTCTTCCACTCAACCCCTCACGCGGTTGCAAGGAGAAAGATGGTTTCCTCAAGTTAGGGTAGAAACACTAGTTAGTTTTCAACCCTACAAATGGAGGGGTACAAATACCCGATGGTCACGGCGTATTTATACAATAATCTCTTCCAAGTTTGGTAGAGTCTAGCACTAAGGCAATGGTCATGCTACAAAGTGCTACCAAGAATTTGATACAACAATTAAGCACATGTACCAAAACGATTAAGAATACCAAACAAGGATCACAACAAACCAATCATACAATAGATAACTCAAATAATCCAAAACATCACAAGTTTTGCCCCCAAGGTTCACCTACATCCAGTGACCTTGGGGTTTAGTTGTTCATGTTCCACAAATCCACCACACAAACCATGCAAATAACTAAAATAAACATGAGGAACACTCCCTCAAATGGTGAAGGCCGAATGCCGCTTGAATCCCCGGAGAAAACCTTCCGAAGACGCCACTCGAAGGGGTGGCTTCCCGTTGTCTTCAACCTCCAAACAATGAAATCCTTGAAGTGGATCCTCCAAGATCTTGCTCTCCCCACCTAAGAAAGCCCGGATTTCCTCTCCTTTTGCCCTCCAAATTGGTGTGGAAGTGATGTCCAAACCCTAGCCTTCTTTCTCCCCCAAAAAGCTCTCAAAGAAGATGAAAAATCCTCTCATAAAATTCCCTAGATCGCCCTTAAAACCCCAAATCCCGATGGGTAAACGGGTCAGCATACAGCCGGTATGCTGACCCCTCGGGATTTCTACTTTTCTGCCGAGAAATCCACGATGAGCTACAGTAACTGCTACAGTACCGTGCTACAGTATCCTGTCTCGAAAACGCTGTTTTGGTGTCGAATTCGCTCCCCATCTCGTCGTCGAGTCCCCAGGGCTTCTGGCTGGCCTGAAATACAAAGATAAAGCAATTTAGACCGAAAAGGGCGTAGATTCAACAATAAAATATGAAACTAATACACAACACATACATGTAAAATACATACTTTTAGACGTTTATCAAACATCCCCACACCTAAGCGTTTGCTTGTCTCCAAGCAAACAAACATGAAGAATAAGGGAAAGAAGATAAACGGCTAAAAATACGACCTCGGGCTTAGCATTAAAGAACTCCACAAGCACAAATGGACAGGAATCAAGAAGTGAGCTGTTCAATGAATAATGAGGTGATAATAGCTCTGGTTCACCCATAGTGCCCTATGTGTGTGTGCTGACTCTCACCTTGACCTCCACACCCCGGATTACCCCAGGATGACCATTCACCCCACACATAATGAAAATGACATTAGAGTGCTAAAGACCTCCTCAGTGCACAATTAAAGTCCTTTGGTTCCTAAATACAACTCCAACTCTTAAGTGACCATAAAACAGGTTCTAGGGATCACAAGGGAAACTTTATTTCCTTCACACACAAATATACACAAATTCTTTCTTTTCTGGGTCCGCCTAACATAGACTGCACAAAAATCTTTCAGATGGATGCACATGCTGGCCAGGCAGAAGAGTCACCATCTTAATTGATTACAATCTACATATACGATTTCATACTTATAAAGCAGAGGAATACAGACATAGACCCTTTCTCTCTCTTTTTTTTTTTTTTTTTTAAAAAAAATCCCTTAAAAACTACCTGCTAAAAACTTCACTAAAGGTTGGAGAAAACAACAAAGGAACTTAAAAGCTTTTAAAAGTGAATTGAAGAAAGAATTTAACAAATTAATGCCAAAGCCATTAAGATGGGTTGGTTAGAGTGTACAAGGTGAAAGTGATCGTGAGCATGTATACAGGTGCACTAAAGATGAAACAGAACTACATTCAAGCATATGTACTGTACAGCTCACAACTATCATTCTATCAAGCTAGGAAATCCTTTAACAAAATAATCATAGCCATCATAGGTAACAGGCATGCACAAATATAAAACATTCCAAAGAAATAACAAACCATCCCCACATCTAAAGTGGTACATTGTCCTCAATGTACCTAAGTCAGCAGAATAATGTGGGGGATGAAAATGATAAGCAAAGAATGGGGGTGAAGAAACTTCCCTAATTCCTTGGTGTGATTCTCAGTTGTTCCACTTGGATCAGGAGTATATCACCTAAGGAGGGCGACATAAGTAAAGCTCCCAAAATTAATAACCCTGAAAAGAACAAGGAGCTTATCATCATTCAATATTTTTCAAGAGGAAAAAGAAAGAAAGTATGGAAAAGAGAGCTCCAGCATAAATAACAAAAGAGTTTAGTAGGGGATGAGCCCTAGCTAACTCAAAAGTACAAGTTTGAACAACAAACAACGAAGAACAAAAGAAAGAAAAAAAACAAGGTCGTGTCATGGGTCTAAAGTGATGATGCAGCGCAAGTAGTGGCAGCAGAGGTCGATGAGGATGAGCTGCGAACAATGGTTAGGAGCTCGGATAGGTCGCGCTCAATCCGCTGCTGTGCCGTGATGATCTCCCTCTGTCCTCGCTCAAGGCTCTGAATCTGCTGCTGGACCTCTGTGCGAAATGACTCAAACCTGGCGGTCAATGATGGCGAACTCTCCCCCGCATCTTGGTCAGGCTCTGACTCAGTCTCAGTGTCATGTGAGGTGCCTGGGTCCTGTGAATGTGATCCTTGCCGCTGGGCAAGGCGATAACTGGTTCCCCGCTTCTCAACGATCCCAATGGAGACGAGTGTTTGTATCCCTAAGGAAGCAATAGATCCTACCACTGTCATGCCTCTGGTGTGCTCAATAAGTCCCATGCCCCGGATAAGTCGAGTGATGTAGGGTCCAGCGAAGATAGCGCCCAAACGAACAAACTTACCCTGATGGGAAAGGGTCTGTGCTATTAAGTGTCCCATATGGATAGGCTGACGCTCAATGATGCTATAAAGCATAGTCAGATCGTGGCGCGTCACTACCCCAGTAGAGTCAACTCTGCCCCCAATACTCCTAGTCAGAAGAGCATGGATAATTCAATGAGCAGGGTTTGTGAGTTGGGATGCCTTCCGTGTTCTAGAGTTAGCAGAGATAGAATGCCAATAAGATGTGTTCGCTTTCAACTGTGGGACTTCATCAATGGATTGCTTGAACGCGGATGATCGTAGTTGAGCCTCTGTATATAGCCCCAAATACACACCAATATCATCCTCCAAAACACGGTGTTTCTTTCCAAAAGCCCGAAAAGTGACATGGTTTGATTGGTGGGTGAACGGATATGCCTTGACCATCTCTATGGAGCTAAGGACTTCCAAGGTAAGTTCCTTGAATGTGGCTTCTTCAATCGAAAATAATCTATCCCAACTACCATGGGAAATAAGCTCCAACACCGTGCCATCTACACCCAAAGTACTCATAGCTTCCCAATCAATCTTCCTCACCGTGCCGAACCCTTTTCGTGATAGGAGTGCGTAGCGCGTCTTGTGTTCTTCCTTGGAAAATTGGGGTTCATGGACGGGAGGCGAAGGTTCCCTCCTAGGTCTCTTGGAGGCTAGTTTCTTGATTGGCATCCTATAGAAACAAAATAGAGATTATCCAACTAATTTACAAGCAAAATAAGCACCAAAAAATGAAGAAATAGAAGAAAAAGTGCATTGCTACAGTAATTTCGGAAAAAAATTTTCAGGAACTTTGCTTGTAGAAGTAGCCAAAAAATTTTACAAACTAAGAAAAACACTTTGATCAATAATAAGCATTCATCAACCAACAACATCCCAAGATATTTCAGCCAAAAAAAACAAGAAAAATCCAAAGGTTTGAGTGAGGTGCCATACTCTTGCCCTAGGGTAAGATGAGTGGATCCAAATGGTAAATCCGGCCAAAAGCTTGCTCAAACTCCAAATTTTTGTCACCAAGATGGAAAAGAGGAGGAGGAGAGCAAACTAGAGCAAAAAAAATGAGTAAAAACGATGGAGAAATGAGGGAGAAACGGTTGGAAGAATGGGGAAGAAGAGTGAATAGTATAAAGCCCCAAACTTGCCATTTTAAACCTTCATTCGGGTGGTCTTGCCGACCATCCTTACGCCCGCAAGGATGGTCGGCAAGAAGTTCGGGATGAACCCTGCCGACCATCCTTACGGCCGTAAGGATGGTCCGCAAGAACCTCTGTTTGCACCAATTTGTTCTCCACACTTTGTACACATCAACCATCGATGAAACCTTGAAAAATATGGCCGAAAACATCATTTAAACACTCAAAACATCAACATGCATGCATCTAGAACAAGAATTCTTCAAAAACCACATGACAAACAAGTTAACAAAAAGGCGAACGAATCAAGAAAAAAGACGAAAAGCACAACTACACACGAACCACTACTAAAAACATGAGTAAGATAAGATAACACAAACAAGAAAATGAATACGGGAAATAAAAGAAACTTGGGTTGCCTCCCAAGGAGCGCTTCTTTAACGTTATTAGCTTGACATGCATTACCTAAAAATTCTCATGGTGGGACAAATGGAGGGAAGTTACCTCCAACCTTTGGGACCGGGTTGCCGCTCGGAAAATAATGTTTCAAACGATATCCATTGACTTTAAAAGTACCTTTTGTTGGATGGTAAATCTCGACGGCCCCGTGAGGAAACACTTGTGAGACTGAAAATGGTCCATACCATCTTGATTTCAGTTTTCCCGGAAAAAGTTCAATCGAGAGTTGAAAAGTAGCACTTGGTCTCCGACTTGGAAATGTTTAGCTTGTTTAATGTGTCGGTCATGGTATTCCTTTGTCTTCTCTTTATACCGTACTGAACTCTCATATGCCACCGACCGCCATTCATCTAGTTCATTTAACTGGAATTTTCTCTTGTGGCCTATTAGATGGGGATCAAAATTCAATTGCTTTATGGCCCAATAAGCTTTGTGCTCCAATTCGACGGGCAAGTGACAAGCCTTCCCATAGACCAACCTATACGGAGTTGATCCAATAGGGGTCTTAAATGCTGTTCTGTATGCCCAGAGTGCATCATCAAGTTGATCCGCCCAGTCCTTCCTGTGATGACTCACCGTTTTCTCCAAGATTCTTTTCAATTCCCTATTAGATACCTCGACTTGACCACTCGTTTGGGGATGGTATGCAGTTGAGATTCTATGTGATACCCCATATCGTTTCAAAACTTTTTCAAATTGTGAATTGCAAAAATGAGTGCCCCGGTCACTGATGATCGCCCTTGGACTGCCGAATCTAACGAACAATTTTTTTAGGAATTTTACCACCACTCTTGCGTCACAGGTTGGGAATGCTTGCGCTTCTACCCACTTGGAGACGTAGTCTACGGCCACGAGAATAAACTTATTGCCATGAGAACTAGGAAACGGTCCCATGAAGTCGATCCCCCAAACATCAAAAATTTCATAAGCTTGATTCCAAGTTTGCGGCATCTCATCCCTTTTTGATATGTTACCTACACATTGACACCTATCACAGTGCTGCACAAGCATCTGAGTGTCATGGAATATCGTGGGCCAATAAAATCCGGCATCAAGTACCTTCCTCGCTGTCCTGTTTCCACTGTAGTGCCCCCCTGCTGGCCCCGAGTGGCAATGCAACAGGATGCCATGTCCTTCTCTTGTTGAGACACATCTCCTGACAATTTGATCAGAACAAGTCTTGAACAGGTATGGATCCTCCCAAGTATAATGCTTCAGGTCGGCAAAGAACTTCTTTCTTTGTTGATAGGTAAGCCACTTTGGGAAAACCCCTGCTGCCTAGTAATTTGCGATATCAGCAAACCATGGTGTCTCATCCTCTTCCACTACTTGAATGCTGCATAACTGCTCCCCAGGAAATGTGCCATCGATTTCTTTTCTTCCCAAGGTGTTATCATCGGGGCCCTCTAGGCGAGAAAGGTGATCTGCAGCCAAATTCTCTGCTCCCTTTTTATCCTTTATCTCTAAATCAAATTCTTGTAGCAGAAGCACCCAGCGAATCAATCGAGGCTTGGCATCCGATTAGTTCAGCAAATACTTAAGTGCGGAGTGATCAGTGTACACAATTACCTTGGACAGCACTAGATATTATCGAAATTTATCGAATGCAAAGACCACTGCAAGTAATTCTTTCTCAGTGGTAGTATAATTCTCCTGAGCATTGTTCAAAGTTTTGCTTGCGTAGTAAATGGGATGGAAGTGCTTATCCCGTCTTTGCCCCAACACTGCTCCTACTGCATAATCACTTGCATCGCACATCACTTCAAAAGGCATACTCCAATGGGGGGAAACTATTATGGGTGCCTCAACAAGTTTATTTTTCAGAGTAAGGAAGGCATTCATGCAGTCTTCATTAAAATCAAAGGGAGCATCTTTCTCCAAAAGCCTCCTCAATGGGCGAGCGATTGCCGAAAAATCCTTGATAAACCTTCTATAAAAGCCTGCATGCCCCAAAAAACTTCTGATACCTTTCACTGAAGTTGGTGGAGGTAATTTTTCAATCGTAGAAACCTTTGCCTTGTCTACTTCGATCCCTTGTTTTGAAATTTTGTGCCCGAGTACTATGCCCTCCTTCACCATAAAGTGGCACTTTTCCCAATTAAGCACCAGATTTGTTTCTTTTCATCTTCTTAGGACTCGCTCCAAATTCTTGAGACACAAATCAAACGAATCCCCAAAGACTGAAAAGTCATCCATGAAAACTTCCATGATGTCTTCAACCATGTCTTCGAAAATGGCTAGCATGCATCTTTGGAATGTAGCAGGGGCGTTGCAGAGTCCAAAGGGCATTCGGCGATAGGCAAAAGTTCCATAAGGACAAGTGAAAGTGGTCTTCTCCTGGTCTTCTGGTGCAATCGAAATTTGGAAGTATCCGGAGAGGCCATCCAAGAAACAGTAATAGGAGTGTCCTGCCAATCGTTCAAGCATCTGATCTATGAAGGGTAAAGGGAAATGATCTTTTCTAGTGGCATCATTAAGCTTTCTATAATCAATACAAACCCTCCACCCTGTGACTGTTCTTGTAGGGACAAGCTCGTTCTTTTCATTCATGATGACTGTCATGCCCCCCTTCTTTGGAACCACTTGAACTGGGCTTACCCAAGCACTGTCTGAGATGGGATAGATAATGCCTGCATCAAGTAGTTTAATAACTTCATTCTTCACAACCTCTTTCATGTTGGGGTTGAGTCTTTGTTGAGGGATTGTTGTGGGTTTGTGATTATCCTCCATCAAAATTTTGTGAGTGCAAAAAGATGGATTGATTCCGCGGATATCAGAGATTTTCCATGCAATTGCTTTCTTATGCTTACCTAAAACATCGAGGAGTTTATCTTTCTGTTCTCTAGTTAGGTCCGATGCAATGATAACAGGGAGTGTGGCTTCTTCCCCCAGGAAGGCGTATTCAAGATGATCAGGGAGGGGTTTCAATTCTAGCTCTGGAGGTTCTTCAATGGATGACTTTACCCTCCCACAATTTCTAAGGTCATGTTCCTCAATCTCCTCTATGTCTTCTAAGTCACCATCACTGTTCAAGCTGCATTCCTTCGCTCGAAATTCTGCCTCAATTGTATTCAAATCATCCCTCTGAATGTACTTCACCTCTTCTACTCTTTCAAATGTTGACTGAATTATCTCCTCTTTATCTGAACAGGTTAACTCAGGGGGATTCTTCAGACTAGTGTCAAGTTCCTCAGGAGTATAATTAGACTGACTACTAGATGAGGGAATTTCTGTTGCCAACTTTCCCCAGTCTGATTCCAAAAATTTATTGAAGATTGACTGGGCTCCTTGATTCTGTACAGATTGCATAAATGTATCATGGCACAAATCTTCCTTGCGATGATTGTCGCTGAAATCCATGCTGTCACTCTGAACAGGAGTCACAATGTTAGCTAACAACAAGAAATACAAAAGAGCAACAATAGAATACAAAGCTGGAATAATTACAAAATCTCAACAACCAAAAACAAGAAAACACAAAAACAAAACAAAACACACAACAAAAAGAAAGAAAAACAAAAGAAAAAGAAAAGGCTAAATCAACAAGCTTAAAGCTTTCCAAATATCCCTCGGTGAAATCCCCGGCAACGGCGCCAAAAACTTGATCGACACGGAAAGTGTGAACACCCGCAAGCGCACGGGGTCGTCAAGTAATAAACCACTCGTGCACGCACGAGTGGGTCGTATTCACAAGGGGCCCGAGGAGCTACCTTACTCACTTCTCACTTGTTGTTTAGCTCACCGATTCCATTTTCAAGAGAATAAATAAGAAAGAAAACAAATAACAACAAGAGAAATTTTCTAAATAAATGCGACTGAATTAAAACACGGGAGATGCTCAGGGATGGAAAACGGTCATGGATGAGGATCCCCAAGGGGGCTACTCAAGTGAGTAGGATATTTGAGAAATTAAGTATGTGGCTAGTTGGACCGAGAAAACCTAAACTTAGGTCAACCCGATGGTCACGGCAATTGACCCCTAACCCGGTACAAGTGTTGAATAAGGAATTTCTTCCACTCAACCCCTCACACGGTTGCAAGGAGAAAGATGGTTTCCTCAAGTTAGGGTGGAAACACTAGTTAGTTTTCAACCCTAGAAATGGAGGGGTACAAATACCCGATGGTCACGGCGTATTTATACAATAATCCCTTCCATGTTTGGTAGAGTCTAGCACTAAGGCAATGGTCATGCTACAAAGTGCTACCAAGAATTTGATACAACAATTAAGCACATGTACCAAAACGATTAAGAATACCAAACAAGGATCACAACAAACCAATCATACAATAGCTAACTCAAATAATCCAAAACATCACAAGTTTGCCCCCAAGGTTCACCTACATCCGGTGACCTTGGGGTTTAGTTGTTCATGTTCCACAAATCCACCACACAAACCATGCAAATAACTAAAATAAACATGAGGAACACTCCCTCAAATGGTGAAGGCCGAATGCCGCTTGAATCTCCGGAGAAAACCTTCCGAAGACGCCACTCGAAGGGGTGGCTTCCCATTGTCTTCAACCTCCAAACAATGAAATCCTTGAAGTGGATCCTCCAAGATCTTGCTCTCCCCACCTAAGAAAGCCCGGATTTCCTCTCCTTTTGCCCTCCAAATTGGTATGGAAGTGATGTCCAAACCCTAGCCTTCTTTCTCCCCCAAAAGCTCTCAAAGAAGATGAAAAGTCCTCTCATAAAATGCCCTAGATCGCCCTTAAAACCCCAAATCCAGATGGGTAAACGGGTCAGCATACAGCCGGTATGCTGCCCCTCGGGATTTCTACTTTTCTGCCGAGAAGTCCGCATGAGCTACAGTGAATGCTACAGTACCGTTCTACGGTATCCTGTCTCGAAAACGCTGTTATGGTGTCAAATTCTCTCCCCATCTCATCGTCGAGTCCCCAGGGCTTCTAGCTGGCCTGAAGTACAAAGATAAAGTAATTTAGACCGAAAAGGGCGTAGATTCAACAATAAAATATGAAAATAATACACAACACATACATGTAAAATACGTACTTTTAGACGTTTATCAACTTCTCACAATAGCCAATGAACATCATCTTCTGTGACCTGGCATCCAGCTTCCTACGCATTTGAGGGTCAACCACAGCATATGCCACACAGCCGAACAACCGAAGATGATCAACCCTTGGTTTTAATCTGGTCAGAGCTTCGTATGGCATTTGTCGCGTGTTTATTTAGACGTAAGTGGGCAGAAGTGAAGGGAAGTGGACTGACTTCCTCCACTTCTGATGTTCTTTTCCTCTGAAGTGAGGAAGTGGTCACTTCCCCCACTTCGGTATTTTTTCCACCGAAGTGGGGGAAGTGAGCTTTTTATAAAGCTCATAAAAAGTTCACTTCCTCCACTTCCAAAGACCATTCAGAAGTTACACCACTTATACCAAAATGAACACCAGAAGTGAAAAAATGAACACTTCATGAAAGAGACACTTCCTGAAAAATGAACACAAAAAGTGTGGAAGTGATATGACTTCCACCACTTCAAGGCATTTCAAGGAAGTGCCACTTCCCCCACTTTTTGACTTCCTCCCACTTACGCCTAAATGAACACGCCCTTAATTGCACTCGTCGGAGCCCTGTTAAGTATATAAACAGCCGTTGCGACGGCTTCAGCCCAGAACTTTGTTGGAATCTTCATCTCTTGAAGCATAGTTCTCGCCATCTCTGTCACCGTTCGGTTCTTCCGTTTGGCGACGCCATTTTGTTGTGGGGAGTAAGGTGCAGTAAGCTGCTGTCAAATCGTGGAGTGTTCACAAAACTCTCTGAAGTTTGCTGATGTGAACTCGCCACCATGATCAGTCCGGAAAGTCTTCACTGGTACTGATAGCTGCTTCTCCACCATCAGTTGAAACCCCTTAAATTTTTGCAAAGCCTCTCCCTTCCTTTGGATGAAGTATACCTAACTATAGCGAGTAAAATCATCAGTCAATAGAAAATAATACATGTTACCTCCGAGTGATGGAGTTTGCATTGGGCTTACTAGATCCCCATGTATCAGCTCTAGGGGTGAGGAAGCTCAGTGTGCTTGTCCCTTAGGGAACTCTTGCCTGGTTTGCTTTCCAAGGGTGCAGGCTTCACAGGGTTGCAGGCTTTTAATTGAAGGCAGTCATTCCACCAACTTATGTAGGTGTAGACTCTCCAACCTCCTTTGACTCAGATGGTCGTATCTCCTATGCCAGAGTCTTGTGGTTGCATCCCCTTCTTGCTTAGTATGTGCACTCTCAAGTGCACTCGCTTCAAGTGGAAACAGCCGGTGTGGCGTCATTTCCACTTTCGCCAGCAAGGTATTAGAGTCATTGTCTTTAATCAAGCAAGAGCCATCTGCAAACTCTACTTTATACCCTGATGCCATTAGCTACCCCACACTCAGTAGATTGTATGCAAGATTAGGAACAAATTGCACATTTGATAGCATCTCAATCTTTCCTGAGTTGGACTTTAATGCTATGGATCCAACACCTGCTACTTTGAGTATGCTTCCATCTCCAAGTCTGATGGCTTGAGGTGAAGCTTTCTCTAAGTATTTAAACAACTCTTTGTTACCTGTCATGTGGTTGGAGCAACCACTATCCACAATCCATGCTCCTTCTTCTTTGTGTTTTGTTCCAGTTCCAGCCATGAAGAGTACTCCCTCTTCATCACCTCATTTTGCTTCTTCAGATGTTACATTCACCTCTTTGGTTCTATACCAGCATTGTGCCTTGATGTGCCCGTATTTTTTGCACACAAAGCATTGCAGGCCTTTGTGCTGCCTGTTAGGTTCAGTGGGCTGAGGTGAATCTGAGTGCCTTCCTCTCCCGCGGCCGCATCCTCTGCCTTTGAAGTACCCACGGTTGAGAGCTCTATTTCCACTGAAGCTTTGATTGCTTATTCGGAGGTTCTTGACATGCAGGGCTGCTTCTTCTTCTTGCTCGTGAGCCAATTCGAGGATCGATTCATGGCTTTTGAGGGAACCACTTAACTCTTCAACTGTAAAAGAGTTCATGTTTTTAGCTTTGATAATTGAGGATACACCGTTAATAAAGCGAGGTGTAAGGCTCTTGAGTATCTTCACTACCACCGTCTTCTCGGGGATTGATTCATCTAGCATCTTCATTCTAAACACAATATCCAGGACTCTGCTCACAAAGTCCTTTATTTTTTCACCCTGCTTCATCTTTGCAGCATCGAATTCTCGGTGCAATGCATGCAGGTTCACCGAAATTGTGTTCTTATTCCCTTGATATTCAGTCTTCAGAGTTTCTCAGGTCTCCTTAGATGTCTTTGCATCTGAGATTCTGATGAGCACCTTCTCATCCAGGGCCTGTTGTATTAGATACAGGGCCTTTGCATCTTTCTTCAAGCATTCATGGAGTCTATTATCTCCTTCGGCTCTAAACCCTTTCTCCACGAGGCTCCAGAGATCTTTTGAGCGAAACATGGTCTTCATCTTTAAACTCCAGAGATTGTAGTTGTCTCCCTTGAAGAATGGCATGCCTCCTTCCTTTGATGTTGAGCAGCATCCAGCCATTTGAACACTATGCTCTGATACCACTGTAGAATCTCAAAGTTTTCTATCAGTTTATCCTCACACTTATCTTAATGAAGCTCACAATGTGCAGACTTGTATTCTATTGAAAAGCTTAAACGTTACACTAACATCTACTGATATAAATAAGAACGGAAATGTAACATAAGTGCCAATTATGGCTAGTTATAAAGTAAGATAAAGTAAATGCTCAATCCTCAGTTACAGCTGTTGCAATGCTGTTTTTCTATCCAATCACGCGTGATCACTTCATGCAACGTACGTGTTTAGTTGGGCTTTAGATCAAAGTCAACTTCATTAGCTTTCATTCTAGTTTCTGAGTAAAGTACCAACACTTGAAACGGAAAATGAGAATGAGGAAAAATCTAAAAATAGGAAGAGGACCTGAATACTTAGCATTTGTTGGAATCCTCACAGTGTTAGTTTGTGTTCATTGTTGATGTGGAGGTCGGGTTTATGTTTTTAATGAATAATATTAGAATGATTAAATTGATTAGATGTATGGTTATTAATAGTTGAATGGTGCATGTTTTATTGTTTAGAATGTGAAAATTTTGATGTTGGGCTATATTTTCATTTTATTGTAGTGATGGAACTATATGAGAATTGCTAATTTGCAAGGGTTGGATTACTATGTATGATATGACTTGAGTTTGATGATGTTTATGATTATTAAAAATGATTATGATACAAGTTTATCTATATTTGGAGATGGCAATGTTTGTTAGACTTTGGTTGTTAATGTTAATGGCATGGGTATACTTATATGAGGTGTGCTTCAGTGGCATTGATTAATATATTTCTGAGAGAGGCTTTTTATATTCCATGCATTTATAAGTGGACGAAAATATTCTTATGATCATGAAATGTACGGTTGGAAGTTTGTATCACCTAACTTTTGCTTGACTATAATGGAAGATTTATGTCAATAATAGTGGAATGATGAGATGATTATGACATGTGATTATTTATGTATACGGATTAAATAGACTGACAATTATACGTATGCAAATAGTTTCAGAATATCTTGGTGGAGGCTTATATAAATTATTGATCATTTCTGAATTTTGGATGATGGTTAGGGAGAGAGAGAGAGAGAGAGAGAGTAATTTGATTGTTTTGATTTTGTATGTCTTGGTGTTTAAATGATATTGGAAGTGACCTTGAACTGATGTTAAATTAGAATTGAGTTCTATAAATTCATATAGCTTAATTTGGCGGAGATTACTAGGTGTTTTAGAGCTCATTATATTACTGAGATAGAACCCAAATTCAAGTCCGGCAAGGGTTGACTTGCTCAAAATGACGAGGATGGTTAAAGATATCAGAGATAATGTTTTGGAGAAGTTGGAAAATGATTGGTGTCGATTAGAAATATAATTATCGCCTTTGTTAGTGTAATATCCTTATTATTATTGTAAAACAACTAATAATTCATTCTCAATATAAAAATGTATATGATTTTCCATAATATAGAATATGGGACCAGAGAAAAAAAATATATACCAAATACTTTCACTTCTATTTCTCTTTTTTTTATTTTTTCTTCTCTTTATGAAAATACAAGAATAAGAGGGGATATTTGTAGTCATTTAAGAAATAAATAGACGATTGGAATTAATTCTCCCTAACGATCCAAAATACACCGATTTGTGGAATAGTAACTGCCACAACACTATGTGGGTTGCTGCTACAGTACCATTTTGCTAAAATAATATCGACTATTACACTGATATCCACTATTTATGTATTTTACAATAATCATGAGTGTTGCTTACCCTTTTATGTTTGAAAATATTTTCTGATTCAACTGGCCTATTGGTGGCTGAATAAGGATGTGATTAAGGAAGTGGGTGGGGATGAAGGTATGGGTTCCAATATAGTCATACTTTCTCTTCAAATGTAATGCCTGTGTGCGTTATTGGAGGCTACTTTGATAAAGTGGATAAGACTAATGAGGTTGAAAGAATGAATTAAAGACGATTTTGCTTATAATATGTGTAACACTGTGTAACATGTTTATCATGTTTTTATAATATGTTTTGTAACTTAATTATTGTATGTTTTTGCTATTTTGCTTATGACGTCTACACGCCTAACCTGATTTATATTGTTTTGCAGTTTGTTGAAAATATTCTTCCTATGTGTTTTACAACATTTATAAGACTTGATATCAAAGGGGGTATGTTTTGCTAAACCAAATGTTTTGGTGCATATCTTAGTAAATGTTTTCACAATGTTTTGAAGTGCAAGTGAAAGTTGTAATAAACTTGGAAATTTGACAGAATTGATGATTTTCCCAACATGTCTATGAAATGGTTTTCTTTTATAAGAAATTATTTGTTAAATACATTTAGCTTGCGAATGAGCACTTGAAAATTGATGTTTAAAGAGAAATAGACTTGTTTAAAGAATAAGCCTATAAAGAAACTTTCCTATGGCTTGGTGGCCACTAAGTAAGTGGCATGTTTTTTCTTTTACATGGGTGAAAATGCTACAGTTGCTATCAAATTATATATAGTTCTATGCCAACAATATTGTTTATTTTACCTCTCTATCGAGATTTTGTTTCCATTTTTTTTTTTTTTTGTCAAAAAGAGCAAAACCCTTAATGGGCATGCTAAACTAAGACAGGGGTATGCGCATGCCTCGATTGCAGCCTATGGGGCCTGCGCACACGTGGGCACTGATACCACCCATAGTTCGTGCTCATAGTTCTCAGACGTGTATCCTCACCCCATGAATTCGAACTCTCATCACTTGCGAGGCATTCTCACGGGGGACCCAAGTGCCTATTGACCCAAAAACTGTTGAATACTGCAATAGAAATTCCCACAGTCAGGTCTATTAAGAAGAAGTGTGGTTGACAAGAAATATGATTATCCTCATCGTGCATCACAACACGTGTGATCTCAAGCCAATGGCAAAGAGAGCTTAAACCGATTTCTGATTAGCCTCGGTGGACCTTGAACTAAGCCATGGCCATGGTAATTTGGGGTTTTCTTGTCAATCCCACATATTAGAATTTTAATAAGCATCTCTCGATTTAAATTGTATTTTTCAACATGTGCTTTGTTTCCAACACTCTTCTCATGGGCTTTATTTAGATGTACTCTAACCCTAAGCTTGGCTTCCCATGTTCCCCATTTAATTTATAATTCATATTTAACATGGAGTGTGGAATTTTAAAATTGTGTTTCACACATTTATTTTGCCATAACACTTTCTATTCCTTGGTAAGTTTTTTTAAACCCCTCATTATTGTTACTCATCTACTTTGCTCTATTTTTGTTTTCCGAGTATTATTGTTTAATTCTTAGGTTGTCAACAAGTGAAGTATATTAAGCTTTATGGTGCTATGGAGATAGGTGTATATACATACATGTCACCTACTTTGGGACATTATGGAGGTTGTCACGTGCTCATCAAACAAGTTGGGGCATGATAGTAGCCAGCAATGTAATGAGTCACGAATAGCTTGTGTGATATCAAATGATTTTTTTCTCAAACACTCAAGTCAATCCATCAAGTTTTGGTTATTTTCCTAGTTATATTATATTGGACCACATCACTCTTGGCCCTTGGATAATATGCTAAAGCAGCACCACCAATCTTCAATTTCTTGGCATAGGTTCAAGTCCCAAAGGGCATAGTAGTGGATTACTAATCTACAGGGCTCACGTAGTGATGAGGAACGGATCCATTCATCATTCCTTGTATTGGTTAATTTAAATATATGCAGTATGAAATGCATGCTGTAGTGGAGCTCGCATTTTAGGTTTGTCGCTCTCTAAAGAGTACACCACATAGAACACGTTAAGGAGATGGCCAATCAGACAATACCTACCAATCTTTTATCTCGTCTCATTCTCAATCACAACACTAGGGTAATGTTCTTATGTGAGAGAGCAACATCTAATTCATGCCTGGAACTCGCCCGACTAGAGTCAGCATGCAAATCCAAAGGGTGGAAATCCCGCAGGTGCACAAGGCCTTAATTCCTGTCTCAGAGTAAAACACAATCTTACAGAACTACAAATTTCATATTACAAAAATATAACTAGTTTAGAAGATAGTTTTCAAGGACTACAACATTTTAGAAATAACAACGCAACTCGGGCACCGCTCAGGAACTGCTAGTTCCAGTTCAAAGAAATCTTGAACCAGAACCTAACCGCCTAGGCAAGGTTCTTGGCAGTTTGGTTCTGGTTCAGCTCTGGTTATGGTTCCGGCGGTTTGGTTTAACGGTTCCGATTTGATGGTTTATATGATTCGATTCTTTTTTTAATTTCATTTTTTGTTAAACTAAATAATCTAATATTTCAAATTAAAATAAACACAAATCATGCAATAAGCAGGGAGACAAGTATAATATGTATACATAAAAAAAATACAAGAATTAATATTTTATGAAAAAATAAAAGTATATTCAAAACAATAATTTGCAAAAAGTACAATAGGAAAAGAAATAAAAAAATAAAGGGCTTAAACTTAATTATATTAGGTTGCCTATGTATCTTCTTGGGTCATAGAGGAATCAAAGCACGCGTAGTTGTTTTATTTCTATTATACATATTTCCCACATTTTCAAAATAACTAATTGTCTGCTTCATCGTTAGAGGAGTTGCTGTATCAGAGCCAACATTTACCCTTACCCACTTATCTGATGATGATGAATGTATAAGATCATCTTAACTTTATAATCTAGCTCTTTCCCAATAATCGAGACAAGCATGCACTTCTAATGATTATGGACCTAACATTGATCATCTTTCATCTAAAACATTGCCTCCATTACTAAATGTTTGTTCAGTTGTGATGGTTGAGGCGGGAATTGCAAGGAGTTATTTAGCAAATTTGGCTATATAAATGGTTTTTTTTTCCATTGGTTTTTTAAGCCATTGAACATGATGGTTGAATCACCAGTTGAACCGGCGGTGCAGCATTTTTGAAATTTTAGAACCTGAACTAAAACTTATATTACAGGTCAAGTTCTGGTTTAAGGACAGTTACAATTTTGCCAGTTCCAAGCTTTTTTTTTTCGGATCCGGTTTCGGTTCGATTCCACAGTTTCAGTTCAGAATAGCCACGTCTAGGATAAATGTTACTCAATAACTCGCTAAACTACCACTAGAACTTTCTCCTAATCTGAAGGGAATTAACAACTTTATGAGTTTGATAGCCTGGTAATCAATCCACTAACATATTTTGTGATTAAATAGAGTTCAAAATTCAAATTCCAATATCAAATGTAATAAAACTTGCACATATGTATATCCAAAGAGTATAACATAAATCACAACATGTACGAAATATCATGTTACAATAATAATTACTAAAAGACATGTTTCGCATATAATAAACATAACTTCATAATAGTCTTTCTAGACATGCAGATTTCATATGAATAAGATAATCATCAAATATAAGTCCTTAGACCAAACTTAATTTAACAAAAGATACATATTCTAAACGTAATAGTTTTCCTAGATTATATATCTTCCAAAATTTCTATGGTTATTTATTTTACCTTGGTGGTTTGAGTTAAAAATAATAATCCATTTATTTTACCTTGCAGGCCTGACTCAAAAGTTGTTATTGTTTCACCAATAGTTTAGCGCAAAACTATAGTCTCAATTCACAAAATTCATCTTGACATAGCTAATGTTGAACCCCATTGACCAAGTTAGTGGATAGCTTATTCGGCCATAAAAATGTTTTTAATAAAATAAATTTGGCCCCAAGTTTCCAAAAGCCAATGGTATTTTCAGATAACTCGATGTCAATACTTGCCAATGAAATTATTGCTTAGTTATCAAACCAACATAGAATGATATAATATAATATAATATAATTTATAATATAAAACACTTCCAATGTTCTCATTTGAACAAAATTACTATAACTTAACATTTATTTAAAATATGCATGGTCCCATGTTTGTCATGGAACTAAGCTAATTGTCTCAAAGTAAAAGAATGAATGAATAATTCATAAATAACTATGTTTTTACGTTCAAAATAACATATTAATTTATAGGAAGATTTACTTACAAGTTGCCAAGAATCATAAAAACATTTGGAGGATTCTCATTCTAAAATTTAATGATATAAAACAACTCAAAAAGTAAAGGTTCTTAGGTTCTCATTTGAGGAATGAAATATGAACATATATATAAACCCCAAAAGTTTGCATGATTCCACTTGCCAATGGATTAAATCAATTATGTTCAAGTGAAAAAACAATGCATATTACACAAATAAATAAATATACACATAGTAGAAATTTTATATTAAAAAGATAGTTAGATCTCAAACTCTAACTCACACTAGAAGACAAAATCAATCCTTCTTGAACAGCGATCTAAAAGCACAACCCAATTCTAATTACTTCAAATACTAAATTATCACAAACCCAAACATGGACTAAAAACTTGCCAAAATAAAATATTGACTTGCTACTCCTTCTAGCACTAGTCATCTAATTATTTCAACTAATAAAAGAATCCCAAAAATATACCATATAGATAAAAGTGGAACCAATACCAGAAAGATCAACTCATGTAAGGCTTCAAATATAACTCCAAACACTAGATTACAACTCAGCATCAAGACAAGAATTTCTCGAAACATTTAAGCAACACACTAAATTGAAACACAACCTATATGCATTAAGAAAGTCACTCACAATAAGCATGAGTCTATAGAGAAGGTCCTATAGCAATATACTAAAGACAAGATAACAAATAATTACAAGGCATGAGCATATGTCATTGAAAAGGAAGAAATATATAGGTAGATGCATCTAACGTTTAAAAATTTAAAAACAATTGGACTTGGCAAGTGTAAAGATATTATTATGTGAAGATTTATTATCAGTTACATGCTGTCGGGCTAATTTCTATAAGGATATCTACATTCTATTAGGAATTGTACGTCATACATGTCCTTTGGGAATTCCTCAAAGTCTACTTGTCTAATCATACTCCGGGTAGTGGGAGTCTAGTTGCTCATGTGTGATTGACATTATTCTAAATATAGCAGCTCTCAATTTTCTCGATATTTCTCTTCTAGGTCCTTTTTCTATTTCTCTAAAAATTGTAGGTCATGTTGTCTCCATCTTTGAATTAGGTCCATTGTTTTTATGAGTATTCTGTTGGGTCTTAAACATTCATCATACTTTATTCTCGTACTGCTAGGTTCTTCTATCTCTATTGCTTTTCCCTTATTTTTTTGCTCTCTTTCCAGGCCTTGTTTTGCCTGGATTTCATGCTCTCTTAACATATCTTGTTTTGCTAAGATATACCGCCTTGCTTCTTCTAACCAAACACATTTTTGAATACTAATCTGTTCATTAATTGTGCAGATTGTTCTGTCTATATATAGATATTTATCTAGATGTTGTAATAATGAGTCAACATCTTCTATAGTCCCTTTTTCTAATAATTACCTCATTTTTAACAATAACAATTTTCAATTAAGCTATAGAGGCCTGCTAACCCTTGCTTTTCTTTTTCTAGTTCCCTAAGTCTTTGTTGATATTCTTTATTTAACAAGAACTTTTGTACCTGTGTTAGGTGTGATAATTGTAATTGTTCTTCATAATTTTCAATAGTTTCTAATTTTGTTTCTACATAATTTTCTACTTCTACCAACCAGAACCATTTTTCTTGGAATACCTTTTGCCTAAGTGGCAAAGAGCTATAAGGCATATTATTTGTAAATCTGCTAAAAAACTGTCGTTTCTGTATTATACGTTCTAAGGCTTTTGAATCTAATAAATATTTCATCAATAACAGGAGTTGTTCTCTATTTTTTCATAGTCTTTTTTTCGAGGCTTTAATTTTTTCTGCCTCATAATTCATACACTCCTCCTGTTCTTTGAGGAGTTTTTCTCTAAAGATTGGGTTCCTCCTTATGAGGTTGTTAATATATTTCTGTCTTTCTAGAATCTTTTGGTAATAGTTTCCTTGCTCAATGAAATATTCTACGAACATTTCTACCCTTGTTAGCTAATAATATTTGGCCATAATAACCCTTGTATTGTAGGTTGCGGGATTCATTTTCTCTAATCTTTTTTTGTACCGTTTCCTCATTTGAATGACTACTGGCAGGTTGTCTTTTTCTACTATGTTTTTCATTCTGCTCGAGCCTCTTCTTCTGAAACCTGTCCTTCTATGGCTAACCTTTTATTATATTTCGCTATCCTAAAACTTAATCTTCCATTAGAATGTTCATAAAATTCAAACTTTTATGGTTTTAATATTAGTGGCAAGATTGACTCTATAGTCCATTCCTGTCCTGCCAACATTTCTGAATCATAATATTTTGTAGGGATCGCCTTGATTCCCTGGCTTCCTAGAATATTTGTTATGTTTCTATTCTGTTTGTCTTCATGGTGTATTTTACACTATTATTCTTAGATACTTGTCATGTAAAGGCCTTTGTTATAGATATATTAGGTTCTGTATCTATCATATTGTAGCCTCGGATTCTTACAATTAGTTTTATATATTTAAATAACGTACTTAATGATACAATGTAATCAGGAGTCATATAAATGGCTTCAAAGTTATTGTTCATATCTGCCTCTGCTAAACCTATGGCAGATCTAACGACCGGATCTATATGTCTTATGTCAACTAAGCTTTACATAACTTTCATTCCTAATCCTTTCCTATGCATACCAATTATTCCTAAGAATATCATTCCTAGATGCATAACTGTATAGCCTTCCTTTACTAACTTGTTATATAATTCCTTAGTCATTAAGTCTAGTGCTACTTGTGTCTCATCATTTGGATAGCAAACCTGCACTTCATCATAATGTTCATAAATTTTATTGAAAAAATCAAAGAAATCATGCTTGTATAGTTGCTCACCTGGCAGTAAGGCTATGTTTTCTTCTCTTAGCCTTTTGGCTTGTTCTTCTGGGGATAAAATTGTTTCTATTCTATTAATATGTCTTACTGGAAAGAAGGGGAATCGTCTTACCCTATCTTTACTTAGAATGATTTGGGATTAGATAACTGACGTCCCTTCTTCCATCTTCAGGTTCCTTTTGGAAAGTGCAACCTGTACTCATGTGGTTTCTCTAACTCCTCCTTTGTCCATACTGCAAAAGGAGATACTTTCTTCTGGACTTTCTTACCTATACTGATCTGAATATTTTTTACTAAATTGCATAATTCATTAACATCCTCTGTATTTACCGTTGGTTTCGGTATTTGGTTTTTAATATATTCCAAATTAGAAAGTAAAGTATCTAACTTTATTAACTATGCCTCTATTATAGCTATTCCTTTTACTATTACTTGTAATTGTTTGTCCCATTGGTTGAACCTTGCTTCCATCAGTACGTGACTTCCAGAAACAGGTGCAATTGAGTCCCTAAAGGATTTTTAAGAAATTACCAGACCAGGCTGGGTCTTCCTAGATCCTTGTAACTCAAGGGTTCCTTGCTTAGTCGTTATACTGATCGAGCTCATCTTCTACTAATATGATTCTCATATTCCTAGCTTCTTCTATACAATCTTCAATTATGATTTTTAGTAATTTAATTGTTGCTATTATGAACAGGAAGTAGAACATTTTGCTTTATATTCTAATGGGGATAATTTTTCTACTATTTTTACTTTTCTACTACTTAATATAAAATCTACTGCTTAATTTAAGATTATATAATCTTGTGTATTATATTATTATTATTATTTCTGGCAGTTTTTAGAAGTACTACTTTTGATCTGGATATCACAAAAGAGAATAACCTTATACAAATCTAGGTCTTTCCAGGCCTTAGGTCATCGGAAAATGGCTAGATCTATGGCAGGAAAACTTTTCTTAGTTGTTCTTACCAACTACAGGTAGCCTCTTACAGGTTCAGCGAAGCTTTTGGTGAGTGGACGAGTTTCCATACCGGTCCTTAGGCCCTGTCATAGCCCGTCATAACGAGGTCTTACACCAACTGCATCCTGACAGCAACCGGATCATGTCCACAAAACTCTGGCCTTCCTAGGAAACCTAAACTGAGACTAGCCCAATAGAAAACTCAAGCTCAATTCTCTGAAATTAGTGTAAGTTTCAAGCCGAATAACCCAAAGAACAAAGAAGAAAAATAATTCTGTAAAAACTAACCCATTCCTTTAGACCCTTGGTGACTAGGAAAACCCAGTACTAACTTACCCCGACATGCTTACCTTGACCTTTATAAGATCATCAAAACTGCTCTGATACCACTGAGGGGGATGCACTGAGCAGCCACAGCTACAGAGTGTTAGTCAAAGTTCTCAGGTGTAGCACGAAACGTAAAATGAAGGAAAGAGAGATGTAAACTAAAAATTTTTTTATTGAAACTCGGGGTAATTATAGAGATAGACAATCACATATTAGGCTATTTCCTAAGATATAAATGATTAAGCATTATTTTCTTTTTTATTGAAGCAACTAATTTGTATACATTGTTATATATATTCATTACTACATCAATGAAAATTATGATCTTCCCACATTCCTTTTATGGTATCAGAAGAATCAATATCCTATCAAAGCCTCATCCTCCACTACCACCACAGCCTCTATTACACTTGATTTGGAGAGCCTATATTACCTCCACCCATCTAAAAACACCGGTGTGAAGTTAGTGGGTGATGTACTAATTGGCATAGACAATTACAATCCATAGGCCCTTGCAATGACCATGATGCTCAAAGGTCATAACAAATTCGGGTTTGTTGATGGAAGTCTTCCCGTGCCGGATAGCGCTCTTCCGGATTATACTCAATAGCATCATGTCAGCAACATTTTCATGTCTTGATTTCTACATTCCATCCATCATTCTCTTGTTCATACAGTTCTTTACGCCAAAGATGCTGTTGTTGTATGGGCGGATCTTAAATCTCGGTTTCCTACTATCAATGGTCCTCACATCTATGAACTTGAACACCGCATTGGCATGTTACGCCAAAATGATGATTCTGTTGCTGCTTATTATAACACGTTTTGAAGATATTGGGATGAATAGAATCTAATAGACCCCCCATCACATTGCTCTTTTGAAGTCAAAGGCAAATACAATGCTAGATTGAACGGCGTCGGCTTATGCAGTTTTTAACGGGCTTCATGATACTTTTTCTCAACCTCGGAGCCAATTGTTACTCACTGCAGAACTCCCTTTGGTTTCTCAGGCTTATTCCTTATTAATCCAAGATAAAGCACAATGACTCCACTGTCAACCATTTTAGCGTATTGAGCACTCAGCCCTTTAGATGCATAATACCTATGAAACAAAACTCGAGGCTCCAAATAAACCTCCTAGCTCTCACCAAGTCCATGTTGCTCGCTCTACTCCTACTCGTTCAAGGCCATGCTGCACTAATTGTGGCATTATTGGCCACACTCAACAAGTTTGTTATTGTTTACATGGATATCCAGCGGCCCACAAGTTTTACAAAAAAAGGAATACCCACGCTTCCCATGTCTCTCATACTGCCACGCAAACTAAAGATATACTTTCTTCAAATTCCATACAACAATTGTTTCATTTTATTAGGGAGGTAAATGAACCCAAAGCAAACCTTGCTAGTAAGTCTCTTACCCTTTCTTGTACGCTTCATTTGCCTACTGAATGGGTTATTGATACCGGAGCCACTGATTATGTTTCTAATAATTCTTCTTTATTTATTGAACCACCTATTTCCCTTATTTTCCCATCTTCAATCTCTGTACCAAATGGCGCTTTTTTCCCATCCTAAGGAAAGGCAATGTACATGTCTCACCCCATCTAACTTTATCCAATGTTTTGTTTGTCCTAGAAACTTTCGATTTAACTTACTTTATGTTCGACAAATCACTAAAGCCTTAAATTGCAGTGTATTTTTTAGGACCTTTTGACGAAGGAGATTGGTTCGGGCCATGAGCAAGGCGATATATACTTTTTCTCTAACACTTCAAAAGCTACTAGTCTATTAGCAATTCCTTCCTTCACATGGCCCTCCCGGCTTGGACATCCCTCCTACAAAGTTCTCAAGTCTTTAGCTTCTACTTTAGGTTATTCTGATTCATGGTTTGCTCCTTGTGAAATTTGTCATTTGTCAAAACAAACTCATTTACCTTTTCCAACTCGTCAGATTTCTGCTATTGCTTGTTTTAATTTAATCCATGTTGATGTTTGGAGTAAATATTCTACACCCACTCCAAATGACCACCACTTTTTTCTAACTTTGGTTGGCGATTTTTCACGAGTAACTTGAACATATTTGATCAAATTAAAATCTAATGTCTATGCTTTACTTGTTCATTTTTTAGCATATGTCAAAACTCACTTTAACACGTGGTAAAACTCTTAGATCAGATAATAGTACTGATTTCACCAACCAGCCATTTAAAACCTTTTGTTTGAATCCGGTATTCTTTATCAACTCAGTTGCCCCAATACTTCTCAACAAAATGGGGTAGTTGACCGTAAGCACCGTCATCTTCTCAATGTGGCACATGCTCTTTGTTTTCAAGAAGGTTTACCTCTTAAATTTTAGGGTGATTGTATCCTCACTACCGCTCACCTTATTTATTATACCCCCCACTCCAATTTTAAAAGAAAAACTCTTTTATGAAATCCTTTACAATCGTTGTCCTGATTTTACTCATTTGTGCACTTTTGGATGTCACTGTTTTACATCCATTAACCACACATCTAAACAAATTTTCTCCTTGGGCAACATGTTGTGTTTTTCTTGGCTATCCTCAGGGACAGGAAGCTTATAAATTGTATGACTTAGATTACAACTAAGCATCAAGACAAGGATTTCTCGAAGCATTTAAGCAACACACTAAATTGAAACATAACCTATATGCACTAAGAAAATGACTAACAATAAGCATGAGTCTGGAGACAAGGTCCTATAGCAATAGCATACTAAAGACAAGACAACATAACAAATAATTACAACGCATAAGCATATGTCATTGAAAGGGAAGATATATATATAGGTAGATGCATCTAATGTTTAAAAATTTAAGAACAATTGGATTTGGCAAGTTATAAAGGGGGAATGTTACAATATCAACAAGGTTTGTGATCAAGACCAAGTAATTATGCTTAGACCAAGTTTTGTATACGGCTAATATACAAGAGTGAATAAGCATATGTTGTAGTGAGTGGAGTGAAGCGACAACATCTGCCCAATGGGGGAAGACGCAGAGATGGGTTGGGGGTGTGGCGGCAACACCTCTGCGGTACGATATAGAGGTATTTTTATAAAATTGTATCGGGTAGGGTTTATATATATTCTTGTAATATGTAACTCTAATTTTCTAATAATAAAAATAACAGTCGCTCCCCTTTAGAGGACATAGACATACATTGCTGAACCTCATTAAATCTCTCGTCTTTGTGATTGTTTTTTTTTTCTCTAGTCGTATTTCTCAACACCAAGCAATAACTCATGTGACCCATGCAAAGAGGTATAATTAAGCAACATAAAGGAATTTGCATGGATAATAGTAAGTTTCAAGGCATGGCTAGCAACCAAAATTCAAAGGGGAATTTCCACAAATAACTCATGTGCATAATCAAAAGGTCAAAAGTTGCACCATTTGACAACCTACCCATGCTAAAAGTAATACATAACATTCCACAACTACAAACAAAGAAGAAGAATCAACATGTTTGAACAAAAACTTCAAGCTAAAATCAACATGCCACAATCTAGCAATCTAGATTTGTTGGAAGCAAGATGAATACTCACAAAAGACTTGCTTGCTTACAAGAAGCACAGCCCACAACACCCTCCTGAAGCATATAATAGTTTCCAAGGTATGCAAGAGAAGAGCTTTAGAGTACTCTCACCTATCTTGCTAAGGATAATAGGATAAGAGAAAATTGTGGGCTACTGGATCCCTTTTTGAAGTGCCCAATCACAAATGATGGCATCACTCGGCATGGCAGACGGTGAGGCCATTGGAGAGGGGAAGCAAGGATAAGAGATGTCACGCCCCATCCCATGGGATTGGCACGTAATAACCACCGAGACAACTTGAGGAGGGACACCCACGCAACTCAACCCTCGAGTCGCCATAAGACTAGCAAACACATAAGATGAAACAGTTGTGAAGAGAATTCACAAGTTCAAAATATATAAAATATAGAGCACAAAGATAACATATAGGAAGCAACCAAATCATAACCTGACAATTGAGTTCAACGAAACATGCTCGTCATAATCACAACAAGGTTTCCAAAAACCTAGACAAACATACAAACCATGCATATAGAGTGACAAATGCATTAGTGAATCTTTGTTCTTATACAATGCAACATGTTCAAGAAGAAACATACATAAGACAAGAAATAAGAAAGATAGCTAGAAGAATGCTCAGCAGTCTATTCTGCTGCAACGCCACTAGATGCTAAAGCCTGAAATGGAGAGAGTGTGTGAGTAACTAAAATCACTCAGTGAGTTAGTTAGCATAATTATGATAGAATATACAAATAATCGATAAAAGCGATAAAGCGAAGCTTTTGCAATAATATATATAAACTAGAACATTTCAGCATATATATATAAAAGAGAACCATACATAGCATAAAAGAATAATTTTTGCTCAAATAAACCTTCGACATTCGTAACTCATGAATAATATGATATAAGTTTAAAACAATAAAACAAGATACTCGTCATCAAACCGATTTGCTTTCCAAACAGCATACAAATGATCACGTCTCAAAGATTTGCATTGCATAAAGACATATTTTCTTAAAATACAAAATTTGTATCTCAAGTAATAGATAATGGTCTAGAAAGGAGTCCTTCAATTTTTTCTTTCTTTTGCAAAATTTAATTTTTAAAAAGTATATAATAACCCATTTTATGATTGATAACAAATAACTACTATTATTTAAAGAATTAATTTGATAATTTTAAAATATTTATTTAAATTAGTATCAATTAATTCAATACTTAGTTACTTCCAGATAATTTTTGTTAAAAATATTTTAAATAATCTTAATTCCCAACTGAAAATATCTCCCGCTTAAGAATTGAATGCCCTAAAATCATTTTTATTTAGACCTAAACAACTTATTTTAGATATGAAAATCTTAATTTAGACTAATCTAATCAAGCTCATGTGATTCACTTAAACAATCTAATATGATCCATTTCATCACTAAATTATAAACTTTAGTTGCTGGATTAATTAACCACAATAGAATCCTAATCAGACTCAATAGGTTTTCTTTGGTGCCAAAATGAAACATATGAATGTTTAATTATTTTATTATTATTTCTTATTTTTAATAAAATTAGTAAACAATTAATATGATAAAATACAATGAACGAGATAGATTACTATATGTCAAGTGACAGCCAAAATCTATTTTATGTACAAAAATAAATAAAAGAATAAGATGCATGAACGACATTAAATATTTTTAAATTAAGGATCATTGTGACAGATCATCGGTGAAACCTAACTTGTAGGGAAGTATAAGGGCAAAAATGACTTTATACTTGTTAAGAAAAAAAACCCTAAAATTGTTAACCTTAACCCACTTCCCTCTAACTAGGGTTTATATATATATATATTAGAAATTAAAATTTTGAAGAAATCTAAACAATTTATGCTAAATAGTTAAAATCTATTCAAATTCCAGGCTGGTTAGTTAGAACATAATACTTGTTTTAAATATTTATTTATTATATAAAAAATATATAATATCAATATTGACAATTTATATATACATAAAGGATAAATACATGACAAATACAATATTCCAAATTTCGCCTGATCAGTTACACATTTGGAACAAAATGACAAACCTACCCCTAGGGTTAAAAATTAACCCTAGTTAGATTTGACTGATATAAAATGTTGGTTCGGGATTGAAAAAAATAATTAAAAAATCGAAAAAATATATTGTGAAAAATCAAGGGGAAGAAAGCTTTACTGTAAGAATTTTTCTTTAATTTTTTGGTGCCTTATTTATTTTTTTCTTGTGTATTTTGGTATTTTAGTTTTGACTGCAGGGCCCCATCTTTTTTTCACCGTAATTTTTTATTTTTTTATTTTTCTTTAACTTTTTTTGTAGGTTTTTGGTGGGAAAATTTGGTGACCGTGCTCGAATGGAGTTCCAAGAAATCGAATTTCTCTGATTTCATGGAACTTTTTAATCTAAATTGGTAAATTTCTCACCTCGGATGCTTTGATTTGAATCTATTATCACTTCATGAGATCGGTTTATCTAGGGTTTTTTATGATGATGTTGACGATCATGAATCCTTTTGAAGTTTTGATCAAAGTTGTTGATTTGCTTCACTGTTTAGTGCTTCTTTTTGGATTGGTTGCTTCTTTTGATCCGTGAACTGTTTTTGAAGTTCTTATGCTTTCTGGTTTTTATAAGTTTGCTTTGCATTTCGTTTGCTTTGCATTTCGTTTGCTTTATCTTGATGTGATTTAAATTTAGCGTTTTCTTCTGCCACATTTGCCAAAAATCTGTAGAATTTGGGCTTAAAAGTTGGAATTGTTTTTCACAATTTTTTCCTTTTTGTGTTTTTTCTGTTTTCTTGATTGAGTTGTTCATGCTATGCTAATGATTTTGTTGTTCATGTTGCACCTTCAGAATGCTTGAATTTTGGCAAAGAGCATCAGGGTTTTAGTGAATAGGAGGAAGTCTGCATGATTTAATTTATATGCGCATTGTTTGTATCAAGCTTTTCATAGAAGTTTTCTCTTATTTTCCCGCGTTAATTGTTATATATCCGGTCGTCTTGTTTTGTTTCCAATTATTTGTAGAATTCGGGCTTAAATGTTGGAAATGCTAATCAAGAACTTTCTTGTTTGTGTTTTCTCTTTATCTTGATTAAGTTGTTCATGAGGTGCTAATTAATGATTGGAGAGTCATTATCTACAAAATGCTTGAATTTTGGCAAACTTTCTGAGCATTAGGGTTTTAGTGAATAGGAGAAATCTGCATGATTTAATTTCTACGCACTTTGCTTGTATTAAGCTTTTAATAGAAGCTTTCGCTTAGTTTTTGTGCGTCAATTGTTATATATTCAGTTGTCTGGTTTTGTTTCCAATTCAGGAAGTAATCGGTCGCAATTATCAAGTGTGTTAGCAGGAGCTATCTGTAGTTTAGACTGGACTTTTGTCGTTGTTATCGGTGTTGTGATTTTGGAAAGAGTCAGCCTTTGTATCTGAAAGGTTAAGGCTGGATTACATCATGGAATGCAACCGGGATGAGGCCCTTCGGGCGAAAGAAATTGCTGAGATGAAGTTCTATGCCAATGATTTCATCGGTTCCAAGAAGTTCATTTTGAAGGCCCAAAATCTCTTTCCTGCACTCGAGGGCGTGAAGCAGATGATGACAACTCTGGATGTTTATATTGCTGGTGAACGAAGAACTAATGGCATGAAGGACTGGTATGCCATTCTATGTATCGATGCGTCAGCTGATGAAGAGTCTTTGAAGAAACAGTATCGGAAGTTAGCTCTCCAGCTTCACCCCGATAAGAATAAATCTTTTGGTGCTGAAGGTGCTTTCAAGCTTGTTTCTGAGGCATGGAGTGTCTTGTCTGATAAGGATAAAAAACTTATCTATGATCAGAGGAGAAACATGAAAGAATACCTACAGAGAGTTCCAAACTCTCAAAATGCGCCGCCTTTTTCCGCCGCTGCCGGCAGTGGGTTTAAAGTTCCAATGAAATCGCAAGAAGAGCCTTGCATAGAGAAGAGGAATGTGAAAGAATTTCCACAGGGAGTTTCAAACACTCGGAAACCGCCGCCTTTTTCTGCTGCTGGCAGCAGTGGGTTTAATATTCACACCAAATCACCAAGTGAGCCCTGCACAGAGAAGAGGAATGTGAAAGAATTCCTGCAGAGAGGTCCAAACCCTCAAAATCAGCCGCCTTTTTCTGCTGCTGCTAGCAGTGGGTTTAAAATTCCCACCAAATCACAATTAGAGCAGCAGGCCTTTCATTGTGCGGCTTCCTATGGGTTTAAAATTCCCACCAACTCACAAACAGAAAAGCCGGTTCATTCTGCAGGTTCCCGTGGGTTTAAAATTCCCACCAAATCACAAACAGAGCAGCCTGTTCATTCTGCAGCTTCACACGGGTTTAAAATTCCCAATGCATCACAAAGAGAACCGCAGGTTCCTACTTCTGCAGCAAATGGGATTAAAATTCCCGCCAAAGCACCAAAAGAAGCCCCTGTTCCTTCTTCTGCCACCACTGCCAGAGCTGCTGCTGCATCAGCTACCTCTGGCTATGGGCTTAAAAATCCTACCAACATGACTACTTCTGGTGCAGAAGTCCGTAGGAGGAGAACTGCTACTAAACGTAGTGCACCATCTGCTGTTCCTCCATGGTCTCAGCTGAAGGTTGGCACATTTTGGACTTCATGCCCCTCCTGCAACCTGCTCTATGAGTACCAAAGGATGTACCTTAATCATAGCCTTGTGTGTGCAACTTGCAATAAGCCATTTAATGCTACTGAGACTGCTGGTCCAACTGATGGAATTAATCGCATGCCGCCTAGGCCAGCTTCGGAGAATCCGCAACATACTATGTACAATAACAAGCCAGGCAATGACACATGTGGTCTGGCCAAGAATGCTGACAATTTGACTGGCATGGAAGCAAAAGAAGGCCAGCGCGAAACTCAATCTGGCGTCCAGCGCAATGAAAATTACACTTGGGGTACTTTCTTTAGAGAAGCAGGGGGTGCAAATGCAAATGCAAATGCTCCACCAGTGGCTGCTCAACCGTCTAATGTATTAGAGCAAATGAGAAGGCTTGACAAGACAGAAACTGATGAGAGGAAGGAGAAGGCTCTTGATGAGAAGGTGGATCAAACTCTGAAGAGGACTCACAGCCGCTCTGAATATGTTAATGTAGGTGCAGATGGTAATCTACACCATCAGGGTAGAACGGGAAAGAGGCGAAGAAATATTACTGATGATTTTGCAAGTAATTTCAGAGGAGCCAGCACCAAACGAGCTGTTCAAGGCACTAGAAAAGGTGGCAATAGTGTTTCAAGATTTAAGATGGCATACAATGCAAAGAAGGGCACTTCCAAATCTGAAATCAGGGGTGTGCTGATGGAGAAAGCTAAGTGTGGGATTAAAGAGAAACTCGTAGAATGGAAGCTGACAGGGAAGGGGGAGAAGGGAAAGCAGAAACAGAAGCCAGAAAAGACCACCACCAAGCTGGAAGAGAACGATAAGGGAAAACAGTCAGTTGCTGCAGAGTCTGGCAATTCTACTGAGGCAAACAAGGATGATGGCTTGAAAAATCTCTTTAAAGAAGTTCCGGATGGTGAGCCCTCCAATGACCATGATTCTGATTCAGATTATGTGGAAACTGAAATGGTATCAATTGATGTTCCAGATCCAAATTTTTACAATTTTGACGGTGATCGCTCTGAAAATTCTTTTAGTGATGAGGAGATATGGGCTGTTTATGATGATGAGGATGGCATGCCTCGCTTCTATGCCCTGGTCCAAAAGGTTGTGTCTGTCCAGCCCTTTAAGGTTCGTATTGGTTTTCTCATTTCAAAGAGTAGTTATGAATTTGGACAACTTAACTGGGTTGGCTTGGGATTTGCCAAGACATGCGGGAGCTTCAAAATATGTAGATATGAAATCAATGATACAGTCAATATCTTTTCTCACAAGGTTCACTGGGAGAAAGGCTCAAGAGGGGCCATAAAAATTGTTCCTCGGAGAGGTGATGTTTGGGCCCTTTACAAAAACTGGTCTCCAAACTGGAATGAAGATACTGCAGACGATGTGAGATATAAGTATGAAATGGTGGAAGTGCTCGATGATTATAACCAGCACCAGGGTGTATATGTTATGCCCTTACTAAAGGTTGCTGGTTTTAAAACTGTGTTCCACCGACACTTGGACCACCGAAAAGTGAGGAGGATTGCAAAAAAAGAAATGTTTCGTTTTTCACATCAGGTTCCTGCTTATGTACTCACTGGTAATGAAGCTGATAATGCTCCAAAGGGTTGCCTTGAATTGGACCCAGCAGCTACTCCAATGGAACTTCTTCAGGTAATTACAGAGGCGAAGAAAGACGAAGTGATCAAAGCTGATGACCTGAACCCAGTGAACCGATCATAGCTCCTTTTTGTGTATTCGCGAACTCATCTCCTGTTCTAGCTGGTTGTCTTGCAATCTGGATGAGTTTGCTGATCACAGGGGAATATGGTAGTGGGATGGAAAGTGTGCTTGCTGTGTTATTAATTGGTGCACACCTGATCTCAATTTTTGTTCTCTTCACAACTTATCTTGGATATCAAAGTCATAGAGTCTCTCCGGCGGTGCTGGAATTTTGGTCCTCAAGGTGACTGAAGCTGCTTTGATGGAATTTGGTTGAATCTTATGATTGATAAAGGTTAGTGTCGCTTTCTTATTGTTTTCAGTTAAAGTTTGGAAGCTGATGTTTTCCTTATCTATGAATGATCTACTAGTTCTTTTTCTAATTGTCGTACTCTCTAAAGTAGTATTTAGCTTAGGGAGAAGAATTGTGGATCATAAGGTAATGTAGGCTTTTTGTTTCCATGACTATTGAGGTCTAGAGCTTGTCTTGTGTTACTAATTTTATTTGAACTCTTCTTTAAAAAAACATTTAACATCATTTGGAATCTTCAAGCTGTGTCTAAAAGCAGGTTTAGTAGTTATGAAAATACCTTATTTGCGTGTTCTCGTCATTGTTCTTTCTTATATACTTTTAGCAATCTTGAAATGTTCTCCTAAGGTTAGTCATATATATTTGGTTTCACAAAAACTACACTTAATTAGCTTCTCTTGAGTTCTAGGTCTTGTAACTTGCTTGGTTGCTTGTCCTAAGATTATATGATTCAGATTCTTTCAATTTTAAACCTTAAATTGTTTGCTATATGTGGTAGATTATGTTTCCGAGTCCTTTGTCTAATCAAATGCCATTGATCAGCATGTATTTAGTTTTGAACACAATCAGACAAGATCTGTACTTTAGGCTGGATAAAAGCAGGTTGTCACTAGGTCTGAATTGTAACTGCACCATGCTTTTCGCATTCTGCTAATGATTGAATGTTTTGGTGCTTGTTATTTTTATGTCTATATAGTGTCTACTACTTGTTTCTTACTTCTCTATTCTGTTTCCTATTGAATACCATGACATTTTATGGACTTCTAATTCTTGCAATATCCTACTAAAACTTCATATAATCTTGTATTTCTTTCATTTCTTGTTGGCTGTTAAATATCTGTCATAGGAAATTTATTGACAGTAAAGCCCAAAATTCATCGAAGCGGAAACATTACCTGAACTCACCATTTGCTGAAGCACAAAACCGAGGAGCTTGTCTTGACAATGCATAAGCTGATAGTTTCTCTTTAGCTTTTATCGTTTTGCACTGAATAATCGACCGTTTTGGTTGCTTGCTATTGTAAATATATTATAATTTGTTTTTAAAAAACTCTTGTGAGGAGTTAGTTCATGGAGACCCTTTTTGTTGGGAGGGTATAATCATATCAAAAGTGAACCTGGGGTTGTGTTAAGAGTTCCTTTTCAGTTACTGTTTGTTCATCAAATTTATATGTTTTCGATGTCGCTTACCCAAAAGCTGAGGCAAACAGTGTAGGAAAAGAAAACTTTTGTTTTACATTGAATCCTTGTTATTTATTCATGGTTTCAGCAATTTGCAGTATGTTGTTTTGAGGAGCATTGTTATGAAAATAGCTGCAGGTGGTGGCTTTTCATGCCAACAACAGCGTGAGAGTAGGGTTATTTGCATATATGCCCTTGCAAAGTTGCATATTTTTTGTGTGCCTTGTGAAACAGTACATTTGTGCAAGTCCTTGGAAAGGGTGAACATGCAAATATTGGTTTGGGACAGTTGGAATTAATTGAAGTTTCAATACATGCTACTCGTTAATAGGACAGTTGGAATTAATTTTATCTTAGATGATTTAAATAAAATATTAAGAATTCAGAGTAAGGTTTATCTTTCAAGCGGCATTGTGGTCTATCAGTGTATTTTTCATGTAGCTTAAGCAAAATGAGAGCACACATGGATTGAGATATTACCTTGGACATTTCTCAAGTTAGCTTTTTTTTTTTTTTCTTTTGGAGAGGGGTTTGTTACCTATTTGTCAAAATAATTTTTTTCAATAAATGGGATGGCAATGGGTAGGTTTTATAATATTTGTCCCAATACTCGCATTATAAAAAATTACCCATACTAATCTATGCGCCCTCAAAGTAAATACTTTAATCTCCATCCCCATAATCATTGGATGCCTACATCCTCATACCAGTCTTCATTGTCGGGAGTTTAGTCAACTGAAATATAATTTTTTTTAACACTTTTTTTAAAAATATAAGTCATTTTGGGAAAAAACCTATTCAAAAATAATTGTCAGTTTTATAATGTCAAAGCAATATTTATTTATTTTCTTTCAATTTCACCCTTTCTCAATCTTTTAAATTATATAAATGATTGTAATTCCAAAAACTGGTATGATTGCAAGAAGACTAGTGTAGCTATTTGCTTTATTTTTATTTTAAATTTTAAAAATTTTAATATTATTCTTAATTCTTGTGCAATATACTTAAATGATTTATATTTGAGAATAGAAAGAGTATACACTAATAAAATATAAATTATATTATAAAATGAAGAACATTGATTAAAGGTGAAAATAGTGAAGGGAGTTTTTCTTCTTTCACTTACAAATCCAAAATGTCTATATGGTCTTAATTTGATATGTTTGTTGTAATTAAATAAATAACTCATTCAAATTATTCTAAGTTTTATATATATATATATATATATATGTGTGTGTGTGTGTGTGTGTGTGTGTGATTAAATGGGTATGGGTAGTATATTACTCATGCCCTTATCCATACCCTTACCCACGTAATTGTGTTGGTAATTACCCATTCCCGAACTCAAATTCATCAATTGAGTATTTACTCCATCCATCATGAGCATATTTTAGCCGCATTCATGAGTTTGGGTCCGATTGTCATCCCTATCAATAATGTTAGTTAAGATTTTAATCTGAACATAACATCTTCTCCAATCCTAGTCAAGTTCATGATCAATGGTGAGGGTATGAGACTTTTATTGATCTTACTGGAATTATTATTATTATTATTATTATTATTATTATTATTATTATAAGACTTGTAACTTCTTTTGTTTCAATATAAATGGTGGTGATCATGTTGGCTGCTCATTTAATTCGTAGAAATATTTGTAAGTCAAGCAGAATCTATTGATTATTTTTTGTTACAATTGGTCATCATCAAGTTGATGATCTTCTTGAATTTTTGATCTTGTAATTTATCTATCTTCAATATTCAATATGAATGGTAAAGATCATGTTGGTAGTTCGATATTATCATTAAAAAAATAGAAAATAGAGGGAATTTACTACTTACAAAAAAGTTAAGTATTTGGAGACCCTAAACCCTAAGGACCTGGAGTCTTGTTCCACCTACTACTACATAACTGCATTTATGCAACGGTCATGAACCGCTACCAAAAGCTTTATAATAATTGCATAAGACTTATTGTAGCAGTTTACCACTTCCTGCATCTGCCCGCTGCGATAGGTTATTGCAGAGGTTTTATGCAACATATTGCAATGGTTCAACACCATTACGTAAAACACTCCAATTATTATTGTTTTTGCAATGGTTTCTTTCATATATTATAGCGGTTTGTGTTGCAACAATTATTTATATACTGTAGCGGTTTAACAATGTATAATTCAACAGTAGTTTAATGTATGTTGCAATAGTTTGGTAAATTCTATTGCAGCGGTTGTGTAATACCTATTGCAACGGTTGTGAAATATCCTATTGCAGCAATGTTGGGATATCTATTGCAACAGTTTAGTAATATATATAGCAACAATTTTGTAATAACTATGGTATCCGTTTTGTAATGTTTATTGCACCGGTTTGCTTAACATATTACCAAGCTTGTCAGACCCGGACCGGCCCGGCCGATTCAACCGGAAAAACCCGGACCGGCCCGGCCGGTTCAACCGGAAAAACCGGGTCCGGCCATGTGGCCGGTCCGGGCAACCCCCTTTGAACCGGGTATATGCAAACCAGGTGTTAACCCGGTGACTCGGCCGGTTCAATCGTGAACCGGTCGACTCGGCCAGGTCAACCGGGTCATGATGTTAGGGCTTATTTGGGTTTTTTTTTGAGTTTTTCCTTATCTTTGGATTATGTATTTGTGACCATTTTATTATCTTTGGTTGTTATCTTTGAATTTTGATTTGTATGTGTTTGTTTGCGTATGAAATTAAGGTTTAACTTATGTACTTGTTATTTTTTATGATTGTTGCTTTGAGCATGTGTTTTGCTATTTTTGATGATTTTGTTAGGTTGATGTGTGCATATTATATTTTGATGATGGTTGCTTTGAGTGTGTATTTTTTATTATTTTGTTAGGTTGATATATGCTTGTTATATTTTTTATGATGGTTGCTTTTGAGTGTGTTTTTTTGGTTAGTTTCTTAGGTTGATGTGTGCTTGTTATTTTTTTATGATAGTTGCCTTGAGTATGTATTTTAGATTATTTGTTAGGTTGATGAGTGCTTGATAATTGATATGAGTATGGAATGAACTTAGATATAAAATATAAGTAGTTGTGTATTTTTATATTATGATTATGGTTTTTAATATTACATTTTTTCATTATTTATTATTATAATATATTTTTTAATATTTTATTATTGACCCTGATTCAGCCCCGGCTCGACCCGGTCGAACCCATCGACCCCTGACCCCTGGGCTTGGCCCTGTCAATGCCCGGACCGGATCTGACAACCTTGCATATTACAGTGAGTTTATAATATCCATGGTAGCCATTTATAGTATTTATTGCAGCATATATATATATATATATATTGCATATCTCCATACTTGTGCACATCTCACTAACATAAGCTGTCCACTGCATATCTCCATACTTGTGCACATCTCACTAACATAAGCTGTCCACAATTCTTTAAAAGAAATTAAAAAATAAAAAAAAATTGAGAGACTGAAAAATGAAAAATAGTTAAAGGAACAAACTCTGAAATGGTGAAAAAAAAACAAAAAAAATGATAGAAGAACAAACACAAAAAATTGAAAAAGTGATACGCCCCTTGCGTAGCCGTAAGTGCATGGATCGTATAACTAGTACAATATACTCGAAGGGTCGGGTAGTTAAATCCACAAGAACTGGTGTATCTCTTAATACTCTTTCACTGATTAATATCTAGTCAATTAAAAATGAGATTAAGAGCTCTAAACTTAGGAAAGAAGGAAGTAGGAGGAGGAGAATCACAAGGGAAGATGATTCTGGGTTGCTCAATAAAAAGGATGGGGCCCCGGATTTAGTACCTTGGTGCAATTCATAACTTTAATTCTTGCAGAATTTATCCGGCGTGTCTCAATAGTCCTATGTTCTAGAATCTTGTTGCGCTATGTAGAAGATACATGTAGTGGGATTGAAAGCATGAGCTGATTCCTAACTTCTCGTATCAATCATCAAGATATACAAGCTAAGTGAAATAGCGTAACTCAAGCATTCAAACAACTCAACAACCAACATCAAGCAGAACAACCAAAGATCTAACAAGGAGAAATAAAGGCTTTCATAAATACTGTAATAAATGAATCCAAGTTTATCCAACACACAAGTTCCTAACCTGAGGCACCAAAAAAGTGTTTAACCCCTCATAGATTCAATCAACAAAAAGACAACAGAGGAAACAAATACAACAATGACCAAGAACTCCCTCTTTGCTTGCATCTTTCTTGAAATCTGATGTGCCAATGTCGTTAAGAGTGCCCCCCCAATTGGCCTAGAATTCGCACTCTATCCTCTCCTAATGATGATGACAGCTATACAAACTTCTCTCCTAGCCTCAACTGCTTCTCCCCAGCAAAAAGTGCCCGGAACCCTAACTTTCAGTGTTTTTTAACAAGTTCTCGATGTGAGCACGGCCGTGCTTCATGCTGTGCAGTTTGCGAGCAATTGAAAATTTTTGATTTTCGTCAAGCTGTAATTTGCACGGGGTGGAACACGCCCGTGTTGCGGCCATGTTGCCATCTGCACGACCGTGCTTTGAGGGCTGAGCGTGCAGATGCTTTCTGAATTCTTCTATAAAATACACGGCTTGGGAGCACGGCCGTGCTTAAGCCATGTTTGCCTTGACAAACTTTCTTTTAGGTCATTTTGCTACCAATATTACTCAGAAATTCTTGTTATTGCTCCGGGACCTAATTAATTGCACAATGAACTGAAAATACCTCAAATAGCACTGAACTGGAAAAATAATGATATGAGAACAAAAAAATAGCTGGTATAAAATGGAAAAAATAGATATGTAAAATGCACTCATCAAAAAGACACAGATAAAAACCGACATTGATATAAGAGAAAGGTCTTGCAATGATATGTTAATCCATAACATTAATGTGTGTGTATATATATAATAATACAATGATGCAACGATAACGAAAACATGAATTATTACCTCTTGTCTAGTGCATGCGGTGAAAGAGAGATTCATAAAATAATATCAAGAAAAAGTAAAAGAAAAGAAGGTTTAAACCATACATTATTTGAAGCAAGTAGTGTTTGGTTTGAAAGTAATATAAAGTAAAGTTATATAATAATATTACTAAATAACCTTTTCTAACCTCATAATCTGGGTTGCTGGCAGTGATCATCGAACGGCGATGCGCGTAATCATTAGTAACTGATGAACATGCAGTTATCGATAGTGTTCATTGGAGAACGGTGGTAGTAAATCATCATGGTCGAGCGGTCCCTAACAGTGATCGTCAAAGACCGATGGAGATAGATCACTGATGGTTGAGTGGTCGCCGATGGAAATCGTCAGAAATCGGTGGAGGTAGATCACCGTTCATCAGTGGTTGGTCAGTCGATGATGATTGGAGACTAGTGGAGGCGGATTACCGATGACTGGCCGGTCTTATATTGGTGGTGGCGATAGGTGATGGTGAGTAACAATAGTAATTTGACAAAATAATAAAAAGGCATTTTAACCTATAGAAAGTTGAAAACCTCTTACACCCACTAATTTGGTGGGTTGAGAGAAATGGAGTTAAAATGGAGGGTTGAAGGGATGCTTTGGATGTTATGGTATAAGGGAGTTAAATGGAGGGTTGAAAAACCCAATTTTACCTCCATTTCTCAACTCACCAAATTAGGAGCTTAAGGAAGTTTTTAATTTTTCATAGATCAAAAAGCACTTTTATATTTTTGTCAAACTACTATTATTAGTCACCACCACCAACCACCACTACTTTGATATGTGTCGGTTGGTAAGCAATGATTTTGTTGCCACAGTTCTCCAACTATTACAGTTGGTGACTGATCGACCCAGGAAACCTATGATCCACCTCATCACCATTGGGGACCACCCAATCACTTGAGAGCGGTGATCCACCATCACCAGTCTTTGATGATCACCACCGACCAAAGCTTGACCATCGACTATGGGTGATCTGCCGTCATCAATCTCCAATGATCCCAACCAACAACCTAATTTTTGAATTAGAAAGTGTATTTTGGTAATATTATTATATAACCTTACTCTCTATTACCTTCAAACCAAGCACTACTTACCATAAATAAGGTATAGTTTAAAACCTTTACCCCTTACATTATTTTATTTTACCTTACTTTATGAATCCCTCCTTCACCTCATCCAAACCGGCCTTAGTTTTAATAGGTTGGCTAAATTTTGAGCATGATTGCTTCTCTATCAAATATTTTGTTTTTCTATTGCTGAAACTAGTTATGAGATTATATATTCAGATTAGATTATATGTTTCACTATAGACTACAATAAATTTCTTGATATCATGATTCACAATTACTATTGCCACAAAATAGTAATACAATGATTCTATTTGGTTGTATTTACATTGTAGTTCCATATGTGGCTTGCATTAAACATTGTTCTAGAGTTTTTAGATTTCGTGATTTAGAGAAAACAAACCTATGGTATTTAATCCTTGTTAGAAGTCTAACATATTTCAATTTACATTACTGGGAATGAGAACAGAAGGTTGATGGATGTTTAATAGTGTTCATCATGGGTCATAAGGATTAATATGAGATACAGGGAACTATATTATTATTACTTCACTTTGACAGAGGAAGTCATTGATTTCTTTTTTTCAAAGAAATGATCACATGATAGTCGGTCGCTTGAAGTTAACAATGAAGATAATTGAGGCTTGAGTTGAATCCTTTGCGAGAAATTTTATTATTATCATTATTCAAATAGTAACCTTCAACTGTCATGTAATAATTCGAAGACAACTTAGAGAACATGAAGTTGGTGCAAATATAGTTTTTTTGGCTTTTAAGTGGGATCACAATACCAGGCAAGGTAGTCAAACCTAGTCCGATTTGGCCCGTTTAATTAGATAAACCGGGAATTAGCCATGTGACCAGTCTAAGCATGCTTTTTTGACCCTGGTTCAAAGCAAACCTGTTGCAGATTTGGAGCAAAACTTAGAATTTTCAGGGAAGAGGTAGAGAGGAGGGGAAGAAGAGAAGAAGGACAAAGAGAATGAAGATTCTGGCAAAAGATCCCCTTTCTCTCATTCACGATTTGTTTTAAAGGAAATCATTGTATTAGGGGCTGATGAATGTGCTCAGTCATCGGACGTGGTAGCTGATGATGGGCTGAGTCAAATGAGCGGATGTTGAGCTAGAGAAAAGTTAACATGATGGTGAGCTGCGATTGGTCAGAGCTGAATGAAGGATTAATGAGCCGTTTACTTTTCAGTTAAAACCGGGTGCTTTATGTCTTATCTGGAAGCCGTTGATTAGCTTCCTAGATTTGGTTTTGTCATTTACTTAATGTTAGTTGTATTAAGTAGAGGATGCTATTGTATTGAAGCTGAGCTTTTGTTTTTTTATCTTTATGTACTAAGTTATCAAAACCTATCTTCTGCTTTATTGTTCTATTCCCTTACTCCTTCATTAACAACCAGAAACTGTTATCAAGGATAACTTGTGGGAAGCCCTGCATGGCAGAGAAGTTTGGCAGTACTGTTGTAGTTTGATAACACCCAATTCCCTATTGGAATTAAACATCAGTTCATACTAAGTTTATTTGATTTCTCATTTGATTCTGGGCTCACTGTAAGTTCTCCCACAAAGTGAAGATAAGCTTTGTTCGATCGATGAGTATCTCATCCACTGTCGCCATCATGGATGTACCGGATAAATAATCTGTTAACACCATTGGTGATCAGTAGAAAACCTCTTCAAATATGGTCATTTTAATAGTCCAATGCCACGCAGTATTGTAATGCCACTCTGCCCACAACACGTAGTGTGTCCAATGACATGGATTGTCCAAGTTGAAACAACACAAATAGTCTTTGAGGAATCAGTTCAATACTTCGGATTGAGCATTTGTCTGGGGATGGTATTCACAGCTAGTGGCTAACATGGTGCCTTGATATTTGAACAATTCTTGTGAGAAGATGCACATAAATACGGTGTTGTACCCGACCCGGGGGTGGACCGGGTGTCCTCTAGCTTCAGGACATGCATTAGGGGTAAAATAGTCATTTCTAACATTAGTAACATTTTTGCATGTTCGCATGGTGGCTTTTGGGTGAAAGTTAACCAAAACAGGGGCCAAATCGACTAATTGGATCCTTTCCTGATATTTGTTTAATAGAGGGACCATTTGGTAATTTTCCTTTTAAAAAAAGGAAATCGAAAACCATCCAAAACGCTCTCTCATTTCTCCTTTTTTCTTTCTTTTTCTTCATTTTCACTCATTCGGCCGAGCATCTCCATTTTTGTAAACTTTTTTTTCGGCAACCATTATCGGCGATTTAAGACATCAATCTCTTCCTCTCTTACTCTTGAATATGGTGAGAGCTCCGATCCAAGTTTTTATTCCATATTTTACACGTATTTTCTTTGTTTTGAATCCTTTGAAAACCTAGAATTTAAACCTTGAAATGGAGTGATTTTAGGCTCAAATTGAAGCCCTTGTGCTTATTACCCATTTTTGTGAGTCTTTGTGAAGAAATTTCTTAGTTAAATGATGTAAATCTGGAGAAAACCTTTGTATTAGGTATAGTTTACTGTAGCTAGATCATAATTACCGTAGCAATCCTGATTTTACTGTGGAACTGAAATTTACAACCATTTCTTGTATTTCTTTAGTTCAAAAGGAAGGCTTTCTTACTTGGAATTCAGTGGAACTAGTATTACTCCAGTTTGAGGTCGTTTGGATCTAAAATGACGTCGTTTTTCCCTAAAACCCTAGTGTTGCATGTCAGACATGTAACGTCGCTTTTGTGTGCACGTTTGTTTTCTGTCTTGTGATCATTGGTTTTTAGATTCCCTACTTATGCCTAGGTGGCGAAGCATCCTCCAAGAAAAAGGATATCGTGGATCAGTAAGCGCATCTCAGGACAAGACGACTGGTTCTGTGAGTGGTTGAAGTTTGAGCAAAGACTTAATTATAGTGTTTTGATATTTACTTATTATGTTTCCAAACCATCCTATTTGCTAGTATTGAATCATATTTCATGCTTATCTATCAAGAATGAACTTTATACGATGGTTTGGAAACATATATATATATATATATATATATTCGTATGCATATATTGGTATACTTGAAGGTCGTTTATATATTGCAATAACCTAGAATGTTTATGTGTTTTAGATTGAAATGAGGCTTGTTTTTAGGTCTGTGTTACATTATAAATGCATATGGCTTGGTAAAAATTTATTAGATTTGCCATGTACATTGGACTTATCAAGAATTGAAGAATGTGAATGTTTATGTTTATGCTTTTGACTTTGATAGTGACAACGGGCCATGGCCCGACACCGGACTTTGGTCTGACATTGCAGTGTGGGGTCCCATGGTCCGACCTAATGGGAGGTGGTGTGGTCAACCCTAAAATGTGTATTTCTGTATTTTGCTTTGATGGTGACTATGGACTTTAGTCCAACACTGCAGTGTAGGGTCTCCGAGGGCCGACCTGGTGAGAGGTGGTTTGGCTGACCCTGTGTTTACCCTAGTCAAGAGGTGCGTGGGGCCATTGACAGGGTTTGGGAGAGATTATCCCTATTTTCATATTGAGAGATCCGGGATCACCACACGGGAATCTCAGTGGTCAACGCCAAGAAAATTCTGTGTTTTGATTCTACTCTTGGACTTTCTCGGAATTCTTGGGTTTTGAAAAATACTTGGCGGTCCTATATCTAGTCGCGGCCACGACTAGACCAGGAATGATTTCAGGCCTGTATATGTGGATTTCCTTTCTCTCACGAAAGTGTATTTGAATTACTTTATACATAATTCTTTAAGACCTTATTGATTTGCAAATGTTGCATTCGGATTCAGTATTCTATTGTTAAAGATAAACCTTGATAATTAAACTATTTTCTCTCAGGTGTTATGTGTATGCATGTAATTATTACATTACTCGAATTGAGATTGTGTTGCTAACCCTCACTGAGTAACATGTAGGTATGTTACTCACCGCTCCCTCTTTTCCCTCTTAGGGTGCGACGTTGGTGCGGATTGTACTCGGTAGTCTCCAGTCTAGGTCTTCCTCCTAATTCAGATTTTGGTGTGTTTCACCGTTATGTTTTGTTTGGCATATGTAGGACCAGTAGATCCACTAGCTTGCCCTCTTGTATTTGTGGTTATATTTTAAACTATTTGTATTTCTATGTCCAGGTGGTGGGGAACACAAATTTATGTGTGTAACTGAGTTTGTTTTTCTATCCTGAGTTGTTATTTATTTTCATTGTGACAATTTTAGTGTTTATCAGGTTTTGTTAAGCCTTGTGATAACTCAAGTGTGGAGTGGTGTGTGACCCTCCCCTAGTTATTGCGGCAATTGTCACGTGTTTGAGTAGGGTTGGGGCGTGACGTACCGGGTCACGATCGGAGACAATCTGTGTTGGCGTACTATGTAATTTGATGACATCTTACCATGAGTTCGTCCACTTGAGGCGCTATAAATTTGGAACCCAAAGTTGAAAAGTGCACATGCTTAGATAAGCGGTCAACAACAGCCAAATTTGTTGTTTTCCAACTGGATGGTGGCAATATTGTGATAAAATCCATTGAAATAACATGGCATATCTTTTTGCGAAATCTAAAGAGATTGTAATATCCCTTGTGGTGCGTAATTAAAAGCCTTAGTTGATTGGCAAACTATGCACGTGGGACATACTTGCCTACTGTTCACTGGAGTTCCTGCTAGAAACAAAAAGCTTGCTAAGCATGTTAATGTTCGGTGTACTCCCACATGTCCTCCCGTTGGGGTCGTGTGGAACTCAGCCAATAAGAGAGGTTGAAGTGCCAAATTAACTGGAATCGACACATGTCCTTCAAAGAACAAAATACCATCCATAATTGTGAAATTGGGGTGTTGGTCAGGCCTTTGTTACAAATTTCAACAAATTCATTGTGTCTAAGTTAGAGTTGTATGCCTTGTGATCGGCGTCCCACAAGATTGGTTGTGGATGCAAATCTAGTGAATAGAGCATTACAAGACACCCTTGCTTACTTATGACAGAGCATCCACAGGGCCGTTGAGCTCTCCCGGCTTGTATTCTATGTCAAAATCATATCCCAACAATTTACAAAGCCATCTCTGCTGCTCTAAAGTCTGGATAATCTAGTGAAGCAAAGCCCAAAGACTCTGATGGTTGGACTAAACAGTGAAACGTCATCCCATAAGATACTAGCGCCACTTTTTAACGGCCTCTGTAATTACAAACATCTACCTGGCGTAAGTGGACACTGCCTGTAGTCGAGGAGCAAACTGCTTGCTAAAATAGGCAATCCAGTGGCTATTTTGTAGTAAGATTGCCCCAATTCCCATGCTAGAGGCGTCAGTCTGAACTATAAACCAAATGATGAAATCCGGCAATTTGAGCACCAAGGTTTGCATTAAAGCTTCTTGTAGTTTCTAAAAAGCTCGAGTGGCTGCTGGCATCCACACAAATGCATCCTTTAGCAAGAGTTCTGTCAAAGGAGCTATTAGTGAGGAGTAGCGAGGAACGTATCGCCAGTAGTATCCTTAGAGTCCCAGAAATCCTCACAAAGCCTTCATACACTCCGAAATGGGCTAATACCGGATAGTCTGGATTTTGTCCGGGTTGATGGCTAGACCTTCGCCGGAGATGACATGGCCTAAGTATCCAATCGTGGTACACCCAAATTCACATTTCGAAAGCTTCACGAATAATTCGTTAGACCGTAGTTGAGTGAAAACCTCATGGCGATTGAGCTAGTGTGAGTCCCAGTCTGAGCTATAGATGAGAATGCCATTGAAAAAAATGAGAACAAATTTAAGAAGAACTTGACTGAACATTGAATTCATGAGAGACTTGTATTTCAACAGTGTTGTCTTTTCGACATCACTTGGGTGAATTTTGACTTGTTGATACCCACAACGGTCAAGTTTGGAAAAGATCCGTGCTCCGGTAAACTCATTCAGTAACTCCTCTACTGTGGATATCGGAAAACAATCTTTCACTGCAACGATATTCAACCCCTGATAGTCCATACAGAATCACCATATTCCATCCTTTTTTCAAGAGAAACACTAGCGAAAAAAAAGGGCTAGTGCTTGGACGGATAATTCCATCTGTTAACATCTCTCTCACGAGTTTTTCTATTTCTGACTTTTAAAAATGTGGATATTCATAGGGTTTGACATTGACGGGAGTGGTGTCGAGAATGAATGGTATTATTTTCTAGCACGCGACAAGACGCACAACAAGTTGAATACATCACCAAATTTATAGAGGAGGGACTTAAAACCATTGAGTTGAATCTTTGGATTTGGGCCTATTCGCACCCGACTTATGAAATGAACCCAATCTAGCCACGCCATACTGAGAATAATTGAGCCCATGTAATTTGATTTGGTTGCCCTTATACATGAACTCCATCCAAAGTTTGTTGTAATCAAATAGATACAAGCCCAATTGTTGCATCCACTACACTCCCAAGACTAAATCCATGGCATAGATGGGTAAAAGAATCATATCGACAGCAAATGTGGCTTCACCCATCTTGAGCAAGACGCCAAAGCACTCGCCTCCGCACGAGCATCACCATTGCCAATGGTGATGCGCATGTGCGGCAATGGTTGCATGACGAGGTTCAGGTGAGCAGCCAAGCGAGACTAAATGAAATTGTTCATTAATCCACAATTAATAAGCACCACTACTTCCTTCCCATTTATGGAACCAACGATCTTCAACGTCGATGGTACCACTTGCCCATCAACGCATGGAATGAAATACAGGGGGTGTCTTGCCCCCAAGTTTCCCCCGAAAAGTGTTCAATTGGTGGGGAAATGAGCTTATATGGTGGTTCCCCTTCCGGTGATGCAGATTCATCCTATTTGAGCGTCACGCAACGAAATAGTGTAGGATTGCATTTGTGAATTGGAGTAAATTTGGAATCACGGTTAAAGCATAGACCCCTTTCTCTCCTAGTAGGCATCTTCGGGGTGTGAGCGTTTAATCAATAGAGAAGCTATGTGATGAACCATCGATTGCGACAAAAGTGCTAGTAGTTGAGGAAATAGAGGTCGGCTCGGAAACAATCAATCGGCATGACATTTGTATTCTACCATCTTCGATATCCCTAATGCATCATGGAGGGTCCCCGATTTCAGCAAATACAGTTCCCATTGGATCTTATCACGAAGACCAGAAAGAAAGCAATTTAGTAAGCTTTGTTGACTCAATCCGGTGATGCATGTGGAAAGGGACTCAAAGTCATAGAGGTACGCAGCGACTATGGTAGTTTGCTTCAGCTTGAAGTGGGCCACCTCATGTCGTTAACAAACAAGGACTATCTGAATCACATTTTGATTTTGCGGACAAAATCAAACTAATTCATAAGCTGTGCTGTAAAGTAAAGCCAACAAAACCATTGGAGTGCCTGTCCGGCCATGTAGAAGGCTCCGACGGAGATCCGTTGATAGTCGGGAATCTGATGAAAGATGAAGAAATGATTAATATAAAATAGCCAACCCAGAACATTCTCTCTGATGAAAATCGGAACCTCAAGTTTTGGCAATTTAGTGGTGGGAATAGAGGTATTGGAGTGGATAGTTGGTGGTGTTAAGGGTAAAGGATGCTTTAATGCGGTAACAGGATCTGAAGAGGGCAATGGAAGGAGTGCAGGTTGTAGTGATGGAGAAACAACTTTGTTATGCTGCTGTAATTTCACCATCATTTCTGCCATAACCATTTTGCTGGGCAGTGAGGGAGCTGCGGAGAATGTCAAATGATTTATAGTGGCTCTTCTGCATAAGGTCAAAGAATTCAGAATGGTGTTGCACTATGGAACAGAGAGACTTGAGCTTCGTGAAGAGGGAGTCATGAAGTGCAAGTTGATCAACCATCGAGGACACTTGCTCATCCACAGTGCAAACCTGCGTCATCATGCTGTCAGTTATGAAGTCAATGAAAGCACCAAACTGTTGCAAAACTGGAGCAAAACTCAAAGAATTTTTAGGGAAGAGTTAGAGAGGAAAAAAAAGAAGGGAAGAAGAGAAGGATAGAGAGAATGAAGATTCTGGCAAAAGATCCCATCTCTTTCATTCATGATTTGTTTTAAAGGAAATCATTCCTATGTTTGTAACAAACTAGCTACCCTGGCATTGTAACAAACACCTCCTATGCCAGGATATATGGCAATTCTGTAACAACCTCTCTAACAAACTTATACTCCTTAATTACGACCCATATACCATTATCTAATCATTTCATTACTTTTCTAATTACTGAATACTAGTAAATCAAATTCATTACATAATCATCAAACTTGGTGCCCATTTTCCCTTGATTAGCATGAGTGCTCTTCGTGACACCTACGCGATCCTCACCTACAGAGTTGTTCACAACAAAACCTGTTGAAAAAAGGTGTCCTACCTGGGTCTTTACTCGGCTTTGAAAAAAATCAGTTGAAACCTGGTGATCGACTCAGTTTACCAAGTCAAATTGCTATGGATTGATAAGAAGTTTGATTGTTTTTTTACTTCTTTTCTAATTGCTTTCACTGTTTTACCCCTACAATATTGAGTCTAACTCCAAAGTCTAAAGCCCCCAACGCCTCACACAATCTCTAATCTCTCCATAACCCTCATGGATCTCCTCATTCTCTCTTTTAAAGAACACTCTAGCATGTGTTTTTTTTTTTTGGGTGGGCAGTGCATTGTATTGATGTCCTTCAATTTTTTTAGTTTTCATTATAAAGTTATGTGTATTTGCATTTGAATTGTACCACTTTTTTTTTTTCCTTTAAGGACTTCTTTTTTAATCAATCATTCATTCTTTTGTGTGCATTTGTACAATTTCAAACTTAATTAAAAGACTTCAAAATGCCTTTCTACTTTAAGGTTGGGAATGTCAACCAAGTATTTCAAATTTACAAACTTCAAATGTTCACATACTTTGGCTAAACAGAGAAAAAATAGTTGAAACATAAAGAAATCACTCCAAACTCACAAAATTTGAAATATTTGATTGGTTTCCTTCCCCTCATTATGTCATCCACGTTTGGGAGTAGAAATTCATATATATATGAAGCTTAATAAATCACCCATATATTAGGTTATGAGAGGGACTTTTTTGGTGAGGAATTGATTGGTTGCTAGGGTTTGGATAAGAGAGAGAACCAACCCACCCAAGGAGGAGTCGATGCCGCTCCAGTAACTGCTAGAGTTCACGATTAAAGCCCTTGTCTTCCCCGACCTCAAAGTCTTTATCTTCATCAACCGAGAAAGAGTTTGAAGGGGTTTTCCTATGCTTTTATTCTTGTCTTTATTGATGGATTGTACTTTGATTTTCCCTAATATGAGAGGCTAAACCGTCAATGGGAGCCTCGGACCATGAACCTTGAGACTTTGTGTCTTTGATTTCCATTTATATGATATTAGCTTCAAGTTTCTTGTAAATTTCCTATATTTCTTCATGCTTAGTACTGTTCTATGCGAAAGCCCCAATTGCATATTTGAATGACATGATTAGGATTAAGAAATCAATCATTTTAGGTCACACATAAGAGATGAGGATTGAATGCACGTCTGAGGATAAGATATATGGTGTCGAACTCTCCATATTAGAGTTAAACCTAATATAGAGAATTACAGACTGTAATACAATCATAAGGCAATTCGTATTATCATATAAGATTAGGATTACTTTTCTAGACCAAAAGAATCAACTGATCTAGCAGTCTCCATGTTCAAAAAACACTAGATTTCAAAGAACATCACTTTCCATCTCTCAATAAAAAAAAACATCACTTTCCTAAAAAAGTTTACACTTTCTCACTTACCAAACACCCCAAAAAGGAAAGATAGACACGGCTGTTAGAAACAGGAGAAACTTGATGGAAGTGGATTGATGATGAAGAAGGAAAAGGCCAGTTGCTTTGCTTTATTGGCAGAGCTTGTAAGAATTAGGGGTGGTAACGGGGCGGGGAATCCCCGAGCCCCGCGGGGACCCAACCCGACGGGGACGGGGATTCCCCGATTCCCCCCGCGCCCGCCCGCGGGGACGGGGGCCAACCCGTTTAGTAAACGGGGCGGGGGCGGGGATTGCTATCCCCGCCCCGGTTTTTTTTCCATTTTATTTAAACTTTATATATATATCCTTGTTATTTTTCTAATTTGATTGAATTTGTTATGTATAGGTTTTAGATTGTGTTAAGCGACTTGATTGGCTTTTTGATTTGCACAAAGGAAGCTCTCCGGACCGCATGCATGTGTCATATAATCCTAGGACAAGGACGCTTTATATTCAACATTTAGAGTATCTTATTTGTATTAGATTATAGTATTGTACTTGTATAAATTCTAAATTTCATCTTTTGCTCTATAGCCTATACTGATGAATATTTGGAATATTTTGTTTTTGTAAATTTTTATATGTTGGTTTGTTGAGATTTATTTTGAATTATTTTTATATTTTTTCATGTGTGTTAGTAAGTATTAGTATTAAATTTTTTTTAAAAACAATTAAAATTTATAGGTATATGGGGATCCCCACGGGAGATGGATCCCTGCGGGGATGGGGACGGGGACGGGGAGATGATTCCCCCCCGTTGGGGAGTCGGGGACGGAGATTCCCCGTCCCAGACTTTGGCGGGGACGGGGACGGGGAGACCACTCCTCGTCCCCGCCCCACCCCGTTACCACCCCTAGTAAGAATGAAAAAGGACAAAACCAAAGTGAAAAGGGAGTTTCAAATCCCAACATGTTATATATATACACAAGTACATTAATGTACCAAAGCAAAGCTACTCTCTAATATATTTGAGCCCAGTCTAGCTCTTAAAGCAATCTTCTTAAGCCCAAATCCTGTATTTTCTGGGTTGGGCTTGGATCAACTCATGGTCAGTCATATAATGAAGTATTGAGACTAAGGTTGGGTTGAGGTTTTTGAGGGTTTTGTAAGGTAGGGTTGTGGATCAACCCATATTTAGATCCAAGATTTTATAAAGGTCATGGTATGAGAGGGTTAAATGGAGAGTTGAGAGCCATCCATTTAACCCCATTTCTCAACCCTCCAAATTGGGGGTTAGAAGGTTATGAAATTAAGTTGGATAAAAATACCCTCAATAATTTCAACATAATTACAGTTACATCCCTGTTATAAATTTGTTAAATTTCTCTCAAACTCTGAGAGCCCAACTTTATACCTGAGCCTTTCATATTTTTTTTTTTGGCGAAACTTCGCCAGAAAGCAACCATCAGAAGATCAACCTTGAAGATGACTACATCGCCGGTCTCCATCTTCAACTACACCATTATTTTATTTGTTTCCCTTTTAATTTTTGGTGAAAAATTTGTTATTTTGTTGTTGATTCGATGGAAAGTTGGTTTTTTTTTTTATTTAGTGCGAGAAGTGTGATTGATGATGAGTATGTTGATGCCGCTGTGAGAGATCCGAAGACTAGAATTTAACATAATTTATATCTTGAACGGCATTTTGGTTATGTTATCATAAAACCTTACCTCTTAATACTTTCAATCCAAACACTAGAAAGTTTGATGACCTTTATTTACTCTACCTTAGGCTTAAATAAAGTATAACTTAAAAACTTCTTTCCCCTTACTTTACCATACCCTATCTTTCTTTATAAACCCCTCATTTACCTCATCTAAGCAAAGCCTTAAAGTTAAATTTGATGCCTTCATATATGTATGTAAAGGATATAGTTTAAAGCTATATATAGGTGTAAACAGAATTTATGCATTCATACATGCATATCGAGAGATATGGGCGAGAGCTATGTGTAGAGTTGGAAATAAAATTCAAGGTTCACCTTTATGCGCAGTTTGTGGACTAAAGATATATAAAAATCTAAACTTCAATTAACATTATACCAAGTAAACTAATAATAATGATACATTTAGCTTTGGCTTTTTTATTATATATTATGATGTTATTAAAAATCTCCATCGTTATTATTTGGATAAAAAAAAAAAAGCAAACCAACGTTATTCGTGAAATTTTGTTTATTTTTAATGGTTGACAAAGGCTTAGATGTCAAGCTCACCAATTATCCACTCCCAAAATGCTGCCACCTGGTTATTTGTTTTATTTCTAACACTACATTAGATTAATATCTTTTATGTTAAGCCACTGTATTTATTGAAAACTTTTAAATAATTGAGCAAAACATAATATTGTGAATTTTTTTAATTTATTATCCAACATAAGATAATTTTTAATTATATTCTAGAGAATATTTTGCTGATATGTGGGCAATAATTGAGCACTTATTGCATATTTGTACTTGCATAAAATCTTGTACCCTATCTCCTTTCATTATAACTTAATATGAATTTTTATTATCAATGGTATGGTATTTATAAAACATACTCACCTCACCTATAAATTTTTCATAGATAGTAATACTTGTATTATGTCTAGATTAAATATGGACCATGTGCAATCTAATTGAACTATGGACTATATATATATATATATATATATATATATATGAATCACATTCCAATCCGAAATGATTACATATTAATCAACATTCAACTACTCCCAAAATCTTACATTCAACTAAAATCTTACAAATCTAATTATGTTCATTTTCCAATAAATAAACTTATTACTAGAATCAACCACTCCTTAACCTACCATAGGCAATATTCCATTTAACATATACGGAATTGAAAAAATTTTATCTCTAATAAAAAACTCATTTCCAAACTACTACAATGCCCTTCAAAAAAGAAATCTCTTTTTCCAATAATAGAAAACAATTATTTATTACTTTAACCATTCTCCCCCATATATCAGATCACACCAAACTGTCTTCCTCCCTTCACTTCGCTCTGAGTTTATCTCCTCCTCTCTCTCTCTCTCTCTTCCTTTCTCTTTTTCACCCCCTCTTTGTCACTATCTCCTCCCTCACTTACACACACACACACACACACACACACACACACACATATATATATATATGTTCATATGAATAATACAACTATCTCTTATCTTTTCCATCCATAAAAACAACTCTTCTTCTCTCTCTCTCTCTGTAAGATAAGGTTCCCTTCTTCTTATCATCTATTTCTCTTCCTAAATATCCTTCTCATTCAAAGTTCTCTTTCTGTATTTAAAAACAATAATTAAAAAGAAAATTTCATTTTGATTCCGAGCTCTTTCTATGTGTCTAGGTTGAAGAATCAGATACCATCATCCTCTCCTCCAAAGCAAAGGGATTCATTCCTCAAGGTAGGTAATAAAGAACTGCACTAATCATATATTCTTTGTCCTCTCACATCCTACTCATACTCTTCCTTGTGCAGATCCACAAGAAAGAAAAAAGAACAAAGAAAAAAGAAAAAAAGAAATTAAAATGGAGAACCAGCAAGAACATCAACAACAACAACAACAACAACAACAACAACAACAACAAGAAGCAATACAGAATCAGCAACATCAACAACAACAACATCAAGTGCACCCATTTCCACAAGCACCATTCCACCACCTGCTCCAGCAGCAGCACCAGCAGCTGCAGATGTTCTGGAACTACCAGAGGCAGGAGATCGAACACGCCGGTGACTTCAAGAACCATCAGCTGCCCTTGGCAAGAATCAAGAAGATAATGAAAGCCGACGAGGATGTCCGGATGATATCGGCCGAGGCGCCGATACTTTTCGCCAAGGCCTGTGAGCTCTTCATTCTGGAACTCACCATCCGGTCATGGCTTCACGCCGAGGAGAACAAGCGCCGGACTTTGCAGAAGAATGACATCGCTGCTGCCATCACCAGGACTGACATCTTCGACTTTCTTGTGGACATTGTGCCCAGAGATGAGATCAAGGAGGATGGTGGTGGCTTGGGTATGGCTGGCGCCGCCGTGAGTGGTGCTCCAGGTGCCGCCGCCGCCGCCGCCGCGGGAGTGCCTTACTATTATCCTCCACCGGCAGGAGTACATATGATGGGGCAACCGGCGATGGCCGGAATTGATCCTGGGATGTATGTGCAGAGACCTTGGCAGCAGATGTGGCAGCCTGGGATGGCCGACGAGGGATCGGGATTCGCCGGAGAAGCTCCTCCGGGGTTGGATGGTCAAGGATATGGTGGTGGTGGCGGTCAATGAATGATATTAAGTCTATGCTGTTGTTACAGTTTATAGTATGTAATGTTGAACTTTGTGACCATGCTAATCCCACTATGCATTTTCAGCTTGCTTTTTTTTAATGACTTTCAGTTAATTTAAAAGTTATATATATATATATATATATATATATATATACATTATTTATTTATTTTTAAATGAAATTTGTGACAATTGCATGTCAGATATGCACACACACCGAGCTTATATCTATTATTTCATTTGTGTATTTTTATTTAATTTCAAAATATTAACCTAATTATAACTTATATTTTTTTTTACAAACTATATATGTTTTTCAATTTATGTCTAACGCTCCATCAAATTAAAAAACTGTTTTTAGACAAAATTTATACAAATCAATATTTTTCAAATGAAAAACAATAGGTTCAGTTTTCAGAGGTGGATTTGACATTTGATATTATGATTACTATTTTTCTTAATTTTATATAATAAAATATAATTATTTTATTTATTTTATATTAAATGGTTGACTGGAAGCGGAAGAGCATATATTCTGAAATTTTGAGTGTATACACATAATAACAATGTTTTGGAGTTGAAAATAAATATCAGAGCTATCTTCTATAAAAAAAAGTTTATTATTAAATAAAATAAATTTTATTTATTTAACAATAATACCAGTATATATAGGTATATACATATTCTACAAAATCAGTTCACAATTACCTTTGTGAAAAAATATAAGTAAGTTTTTGGAAGTTCTTCCATTCATGAGATATATATATATATATATATAATAATGGAATTATCTTAGCATAGAAATGAGAGGCTACCATAAATTTGTCAATGGATAAGTTTCCAAGGAGCACAAATATCAGCTATATATTTTCTACAAATATAAGCTGAAATTTATAAAAATAGGAAAACTATAATAAGCTGCAAATTTTAAGTCAAGCTGTTAGGGTTTCTTGTACATACGTGTATTATATGTTAGGGTTACATGTATTATACGTATATATATACGTATATTCTTTCTTCTTCTCTATATATCTGTAATCTTTCTCTTCAATACAATTCATTCCTTTTTCCTCTTACATGGTATCAGATAGCTAGGTTACTCCGGTAATCATACCGGCGACTACTCCAGCGGTTTCCGTTCGGCTCTCCGGCGACCTCTCCCCAGCTCTCCCGGCCGCCCAGCCTCCCCATCGCCGCTTCCCAGCCTCCTCCCCATCTCCGGCCGCCCACTTCCTCACCTTCCCAGCTTCCGCCGCCTCATCTCTCCGCCCGTCTCACAGATCCAAGCCCCGCGCTCCACCGCCGCCCATCGCCTCTCCCCGTCCGAGGCCCGGCCCTCCAAGCTCCATAGCCGCCGCCCGCCTCTCCGAGCCACGCCCGAGCCGAGCCACCTCCCACCAACCGCCGCCCCAAGCCGCGCCACCTCCCACCAACCGCCGCTTCCCAGCCCGCCCCAAGCCGCGCCACCTCCCACCAACCGCGCCACCTTCCACCAACTCCACGACCCTCCACAGCCGCTCCCCGGCCGCCGCCCGCAGCCGAGCCACCTCCCGGCCCACGCCCGCCGCCGCGATCGCCATCTCTCCTCTCCCATGCCGCCTGCTGCCAGACGCTGCGCATCCCAGCCAGTGCCGCTGCTGCTGCTGCCGCAGACGCGCGCCTCCCAGCCCAGCCATTGCCGCCTGCTGCGACGCCGCACCTCTGCCGACTCGGCGCCAGCGCCGCCGCCTTCGTTGCCCGACATCATCGCCCACCGCCGCCTCCCTCTCTCCGGCGAACTCCGGTCGCACCTCCCTCTCTCCGGCGAACTTTGGTTTTCGTGCCCACTTTCACGGTCGCTCTTCCCAAGATCAATATGTGTTTTATGCCTTCTCGGAATCCTTACTCCGGACAAGCATATCTTTACATATATAATCTAATCTTATATATATATATATATATATATATATATATATATATATATATATATATATATATATATATATATATATATATTATATATATATATATATATTATATATATATATATATATTATTTTCAAAAAAAAAAAAAAAAAAAAAAAAAAAAAAAATGGCCTCTTCTACTTCTCCTAATTTCCTCACCCCGGTTGATGTCAAATTAAATGGCTCCAATTACAAAGAATGGTACACAAGCGTACGAATCATTTTACTTGGAATGGAGTTACTTGACCATGTCGACGGCACCTCCTCTCCCCCGACAAGACCGACGGTTCCTCTTCCTCATGGCTCACGGTGATCATCGAGCCATGACTCTCATCTGTCAATCATGTGAAGTTGATATTCGTATGGAGATTGGACATCTTCCATTTGCCTTTGCTATGTGGGATCATTTACGTCATATGTTTGAGCAGTCCAGTTCCGCTCGTCGGTATGCTATTTTACGGGATCTCGGTTTTGTGCAACAAAAGGAGCGTTCGTTCGAGATTATGTTCTTGACTGCGATCTTTATGGAGACGACTTGACTCTTTGGAGCCTTCCACTTGTCGACATGCAAGTGCTTGTAAGGCTCGCCTTCGATCCCGCCCAGACACAACGTACCTTTGAGTTCCCTGATGCGTCTACGTCCCGATTATGAGACTGTCCGCAGCCAATTACTCAATCGCGACCCTATTCCATCCTTCGACGATGTTGTGCGAAGTGTTATAGCCGAAGAGACTCGGTTACATGCCCTTTCGTCTTCTAGCTTGCGTCCCTACGATCTGATTCTTGCTATCACATCTTCGCGCTCTCCTCGGTTATCTCCTTCCAGTACTCGGTTCTCTTCTTCCCTGGATCATCATCCTTCGCCGATATTGCAAACGGCAAGGACATGTGAAGACTAAGCGTCCGAAGCTTCGTAACCGACCACCGCAGCATTCACATCCTCGTCCTCCTCGGAGATCCTCTAGCGTCACTTCCTCACCTCATGTTGCTACCGTTGAGGCCGTGACTCCCGATTCTTCCGGTCTTCTTGCTTCTCGGGTTGCTCAACTTACCGAGCAAATTCATGCTATGCGGCGTGCTATGCGATCCCAGCTCTTCGTCATGTCTGCCGCTTCGGTATGTCTTCTTCCTCCCGGATTTTAGACTGCGGTGCAACTCATCATATGATTGCGGATGCTACCACCCTAGTTAACCTCTCTAGCACTCCACCATTTTCTAGTGTTCGAACCTGCCGATGGAAGTCTTCTTCCTGTCATGCGGTTAGGGCACCTTCGATCCCTCTTCCTTCACTATTCCCACGGTACACCATGTTCCTACTTTAGCTTTAAACCTCATTTACGTCGGTCGACTCACCGATCATGGATTAACTATTACTTTCTCCTCATCGATCTGTCTTGCGGGACCATCTTACGAGCCGGAGGATTGGGACCGGGCGTAGAGTTGGCGGGCTTTATCATCTAGACTTTCTTCATCTTCCTGTATTTTCTTCTCCCTCTACTTGTAATTCTCGTTATTTCGCTGCTTTGTTTGTTCTTTAGATCGTTGGCATTCTCGCTTAGGTCATGTATCTAAAGATCGTCTAAAACTCTTAACTAGTTCAGGCCATCTTGGCTCGGTATCCTCGAGACTCTTTATCCGCTTGTACGGGTTGTAAATTTGCTAAACAAACAGGCGCTACCTTTTCCCTCTAGTACCTCATTATCTGTTTCTACCTTTGATTTAGTTCATTCGATATTTGGGGACCTCGCTCCTTCTTCTTCTCTCTCTGGTTTCTCTTACTACATAAGCTTCATTGATGATTTTTCTCGTTACACCTGGCTATATCTTATGCGCTCTCGATCTGAAGTATTTGCCATTTACTCTCAATTTACACAAATGATATATACTCAGTTCGGTCATCGAATTAAAATTCTTCGAACTGACGGCGCTAAAGAGTACCTCTCAACATCTTTTCGTACCTTACTTTCCTCTCACGGCACTTTTTCCCAGCAGTCTTGTCCTTATACACCCGCTCAGAATGGTGTCGCTGAGCGTAAGCATCGCCATATTCTTGACACTACTCGTGCTCTTCTCCTTACTTCGTCTGTTCCCCAATCTTTTTGGGCTGAAGTCGTTCTCACTTCTATCTATCTCGATCAATAGAACACCATCTTCTCGCACTTTCGGTTTTACACCTTATGAGCGTCTTTTCTCTTCCCCGCCTTCTTATGGTCATCTTCGCATATTTGGTTGTGTCTGCTTCGTTCTTCTACCTTCAATTGAGCGAACTAAATTCTCTCCCCGTTCTGCCATGTGCATTTTTCTTGGCTACAGCTCTGAACATAAGGGCTATCGTTGCTATGATCCTATTTCTCGTCGTCTTCGTATCTCTCGTAATGTTACCTTTCTTGAAGACACACCCTTCTATTCTTCTCCTAATCAAGAATGTTCTATCCTTAAGTCTTCCTCTTCTCCTACCCCTCTACCCTCCATTATTTTGCCTGCCTCTTATCTTCCTTCCGCCTCCCTGACTCCTCACACCGCTTCACCTGATATCATTGGCACTTCCCCACCTTCCCCCATCACTACCTCCTCTGATACTTTAGGTGATTCTCCCGCTCTTTCGCCAGCTCCTGCCTCTCCTGAGGATGCTCCTGCTATCCCCCGTCGTTACCCAGATCGTGTTCGTCATCCTCCAGCTCGGTATGCTCTATCTCTCTCTTCTACTTACACCTCTCCTTTTCAGACCTTTCTTGCTGCTATTCATACTCATTATGAGCCACAGTCATATCGTGAGGCTGTTCAGCACTCCCATTGGCAGCAAGCTATGACAGAGGAACTTGGGGCTCTTCAGCGCATGCATACCTGGGATCTTGTTCCCCTACCTTCTGGTGTTACTCCTATTAGTTGTCGGTGGATTTATCGGGTTAAGACCCGAGCTGATGGCACTGTTGAGCGCTATAAGGCGCGCCTTGTTGCTCGCGGTTTCACTCAGGAGTATGGCATTGACTATGAGGAGACCTTCGCTCCTGTGGCCAAGTTGACTACCGTTCGTATTCTTATTGCTATTGCTGCAGCACGTCAGTGGCCACTCTATCAGTTAGATGTGACCAATGCTTTCTTACATGGGGATCTTTCTGAGGAGGTTTATATGACTCCTCCTCCGGGCTTTTCTCATCATCCTCAGCATGTCTGTCGTCTACGTCGGGCTATTTATGGACTCAAACAGGCTCCTCGCGCCTGGTTTGAGCGTTTTCGTAGTGTGGTTCTTGCTCTTGGATTTACAGAGAGCTCTCATGACTATGCCCTTTTCACTAGACAGACTTCTCGTGGTCTCACCATTCTTCTTCTATATGTTGATGATATGGTTATTTCTGGTGATGATGCTGATACTATTCTTTCTTTGAAACAGAGGTTACACACCGAGTTTCAAATGAAAGATCTTGGCCCTCTCCGTTATTTTCTGGGTCTTGAGATTGCTTATTCACGACGTGGTTATTTGGTATCTCAGCAGAAATACATTTCTTGATATTTTTCGACGAGCTGGCATCTCTGATCTCCGTACTGCTTCTACTCCTATTGAGCTGCATCATCGTCTCTCCTCTACTGATGGAGAACTTTTAGTTGATCCCACTCGTTATCGCGCACTTGTTGGAGCTCTTGTTTATTTGACTATCACTCGACCTGACATTGCTTATGCTGTTCGAGTTCTTAGTCAGTTTGTGAGTACTCCTCGCTCTACTCATTACACTGCTCTTCTTCGAGTTCTACGCTATCTTCGTGGTACTCTCACTCGATCTCTGTTTTTCTCGGCCACATCCTCCTTTGAGCTCCGTGCATATTGTGATGCCGATTGGGGGAGTGATTCTACCGATCGTCGCTCTACCACTTGGTTTCGCATTTTCCTTGGTGATTCTCTCATCTCTTGGAAAAGCAAGAAACAATCCACCGTTGCTCTTTCCACTTGCCGAGGCCGAGTATGGTGCTATGTCTTCCACTACCAAGGAGGTTCTTTGGTTGCGTCAAATTTTGATGGACTTTGGTGTCTCTATATCTCGCTCCCACTCCTATCTACCTTGTGACAACCGGAGTGCCATCAAAATTGCAGCTAATCCAAGTGTTTCATGAACGCACCAAACATCTTGAGGTTGCTCTTCATTTTGTCCGTCATCATTATCTTGCCGGCACTATTCGTCTTCCTTATGTTACCTCCGCCCACCAGCTTGCTGATTTTTTCACTAAATCTCATACTATTTCTCGTTTCCAGTTTCTAATAGGCAAACTCTCGGTGTATGACCCACCGTGAGTTTGAAGGGGTGTGTTAGGGTTTCTTGTACATACGTGTATTATATGTTAGGGTTACATGTATTATACGTATATATATACGTATATTCTTTCTTCTTCTCTATATATCTGTAATCTTTCTCTTCAATACAATTCATTCCTTTTTCCTCTTACACAAGCAAACAAAATTATGGTAGAATTTATAGAATTTTAACAAGTAAATTATAAATGCCATATCTAAGAAATTTGGCTAATAAATGTGTATAAGATATCAAGATAAATAAAAAAACCATAGAACTAGAAAAATATCAATTAGATACATACTGACATGTAAATATTAGAAACATTTAACTTTTAATATAAGATTATGGCCCACTTTGGACAGGGCTTTCTTGCTCGAAAGTACTGTAAAAATAAGGTAAAGACCTTTTGGGCTAACTTATTAGGCGTTTAGATTGACTTTTATTAGAAGGAGAAGCTCTAAAACATAATAAATAAATAAATAACTAAAAAGTTAAGAAAAAAAGTCCTTCTCAAAGGAGGCGGTGAGAGTGACCTACAAAGAAATTTTTTTTTTTGGGCAGAAATACCTTTCAAAAATTTTATAAAGTATATTCCAAGTCAATAATGGATAATTAATAGCTCTTGTTTTTTCTTTAAGAGGGCGTTTGGTTGGATGTAGTTAAAAATGCAGTGGATTTGTATTTGGAAATCCTTGGATTTGTAAATTCAGGAGAGTCAAAACCAGTGTTTGGTTGAATATATTATTGGCTGGATTACATGCTATGATCCATTGTTTTTAAAACCGGACCGGACCGGCCGGTTCAACCGGAAAAACCGGGAACCGGACCGCAGTCCGGTCCGGGTTAATACTAAATGTTGACTGAAATTAGAACCGGTCAAACCCGGATTAAACCGGTAAACCGGCCGGTTGAACCGGAACCGGTCAAAACCGGGTTTTTTGATTAGGTTTGAGTTTGAACCATTTGATAAGTTGATTCTTTTTAGAATTTTTTTAGGTGGCAATGAAGATGATAGGGTGGTCATTGAGGATGATGATAATGCAATGGTTGGTGTCTAAGGAATGGTTACCAATGAGTTAGATGAAGAAAATTGGCTTATATAATTGCATCTCTCTTAAGAAATTAGATGAAAATGTTTTTGCTATGTTGTCGATTTGGTAGACTTTGATGTTTATGTATGGATGTTGTGGTTAACTTGTTAAGTTTTAGCTATGTTGTTAATTTTGTAGACTTAGATATTTATGTATGGATGTTGTGGCTAACTTGTTAGTTATTTGCTATGTTGTTGATTTTGTAAACTTTCATATTTATGTATGGATATTGTGGTTAACTTGTTAGTTATTTGCCATATTGTTGATTTTGTAGACTTTCATATTTATGTATGGATGTTGTGGTTAACTATATAGGATTTTTTTTTAATATCAAATTAGCTTTGTTGTTATGATTTATCTTTTAATATATATTATTTAATTGTCACAAAATGTATTTATAATTTTTTTAAATATATATATTTATGACGTCATCCGGTCCAACCGGGACGGGTCATCCGGTCGGACCGACCAACCCATGACCCAAATGTGAGGCCGGTTCACTTCCCGGTCCGGTTTTAAAAACATTGCTATGATCACCCATGGTGAGATTACCCCACCCTAATATTATAAATAATTAATATATATTATGTAAATATGAATTCAAATTTCAAATATTATGAGTATTTAATATAATTAATATATACTTAATTTATTATAATAAAATATAATATATTAATTATTTATTAAAATAATGAATATAATATAATAAATCAATTTTATATTATATTACTAGATAAATCTGTTAAAAACTTTTTAAAGATAAAATCTATTTGAATCCCTCACTCACGTGAGTCTCATGTGAGATATTCAAACTCTTGGATTTTGGAATTCGGCCATTTTGGCCGAATTCCAAAATACCTAATTGTTGGGATTTAGAAATAGAAAGATTTCTGAAATCCTTTGAAACAAACAAAGGATTTCTGAAATCCATGGATTTTCAAATCCAAGTATTTGCAAATCCAGCCAAACAAACAACCCCTAAGATGATAATGGCCTTTTACTGGCGGTTGATCAAAAACTTTTTAGAAGTACTTCTAATATTTATATATGTAAATTTTATTTTTTTATAAAGAAGCACTTTTAAGAAATAATAAAAAACCAAATAACTTATCAATTATAAGACCACTTGTCAATTAACACATCCAAACATAAATAACTAAACTTATTTCTAAATAAAACATCCTTCCACCAAACTTAAAAAATAAAAGCACCTTTTTTCACAAATCAAACCAATCCAAATAAAACCTATATAAATCAGACATTTACTTCCTCCGGCATTTGCTTTTTAAATTTTGACTTAAAACTACCATTAAATAAATTTATATATTAAAAATATAATTATCTATACACCTATTGTAAGTATTAATTTACAAACCAAACAAACATACCTTAAACAATAAAATTTCCAAAGCATTTGTGCGCCGTGTGTAAAAAAAATCAATTTCCATGAGTTCGCACCAAAAGAACAAACTTTACTTGAGTATATGCTTAATATATATATATATATATATATATATAGGTATAAATCAAATACAATTTTAGAAGAAAAAAAAAGGAAAAAGAACAGAAGAAGAAGCTAAGTGAATAGATAATTATATTTTTGTTTTTTAGACCGAAGAAGCCACTGTTGGAGACCTTACTATCTTTTTTTAGAGATTAAATAGGTGCAAGTCAATAGTACCTGTGCCACACTAGTTTTTTCGGTTTGGTTCTTTGGAATTTAGGACTCTCATTCTATCCCTTCTCCAAACAAAATTGCTCCAAATTGTATCCAAGTTTGTCCCAACATATATGCTCATTGGACACACACACATACACACACACACACATTGGCTTAGTTTTCATGCCGTCAATTTGGACTAGGACCTTAATTGCACCTCGGGGGGACTAGTAGCTGGTGGGATTTCCATCATATCATATGCCTCAACAAACTTTGGGACTGAGATAAAATAAGCTTTGTGCAAATTTAATACATTCATTTGTCTCTCTTTTAAATCCAAATATGTGAAACAATACTTAACATACAACACAGCCTGAAACCTTCAGAAGGAATATATAAAAAAAGCCGACAAATTGAGGAGACTTGTTCATGTTCCATGTTGAACCTAAGCTTCGAATAAAACATCCCAATAAATCCTGATGGACAGCTCCATCACTCTACTTCACACTACACACACATGGAAAGCCTCCAGTATTTATGTATTTCTAATTCAGAGATCTACTCTCTACTTTTGGTGGCCGCGGAACAAAAATTCATCTCAAGTAAAAGTTGGCATAACAATTTAATGGGAAATGATTATCCCCACCTTTTTGCAACGTGTCAGACCAAACAAAACATTTTATATTTACAAAACAAAATGGAGTGTATATTTACAAGACCTCTCACTCTTCTAAGTGTAATCATAGAGGTTTCTCTACGCTGCTTATTGTCTCAACAGAAAGTCGAAACATATTTTCAGGAGAGCTTGCATAAAAGACCATTATATTGAGATACTAAGAGCAATAAAAGTTAGAACGTACACACAATAACTAAAATTTTGATAGCATCTTGTATAGTTGAAGACCAGAGAGATTCACGATATTTTCTAGCAAGTAGTACCTGATAAATGCAAATAAATTGCAATCATAGAAACATCATAACAACATTCTAAGTTATCGCTGTTGATTCAAAGGTTTGCCATCATAATATAGGATTCTTTTCGAGCTTAAACAATTAAACCTGGTAAATCAGTCGTGACATATGCAATCATAATTCACAAAGAGTTGTGCATACATGGCATACACTCCACCCATCAGGATCATACATAATAGGTATGCTTGTCAGTCTAAACTTCATAAGAAACCATATTAAAATAGAAAGCGTGTGTAGCCCAATCATCAAGAGTTACCTTGCGCTGCACCAGTTGTCCCTAAGCTCTTTTTCCTCTGAAAACAAAAGATCTGCATATCAGGGGAAAGAAAAAGGCATAAGAACAAAAATGTCATTGGTGAGTTAATTTGATAAAACATTTTCAACATTACAGTGCTTGTTGAGAACCTTTTTCTCACAGTAATCAAGGAGGTCAAGGTTGTCTAATTTTCCTTCATTGAGAAAAAGGGAGATATATAACAAGGTCAAGTGATGCAACAAGAAATGGAGAAGCTCTTACTCATTAAGCAGGGAGAAAGAGCAGTCACGCCAGAGCAGTTGGAAAAGGATCAAACGCTGTTCCACATGTAAGCAAGAGCCTCTTCCTCCCACGAGAGAGCTTACAGTCTGGCAACCTCTGCCACTCCCTCTTTGATATATTATAGGTCACTACACGTGGCGTGGACAGCCGTCTTGACCTACCAGATGTGACGAGGGAGAGCATGAGCAACTTCCTGTTGCCCAGGCATGTCATTTTAACGTGCTTTCCATAAAAATCTAAGCACCAGATATTTGGCATTCTGTCAACCTCCTTCCACAAGAGAGTCATCTTCTGCAACTCCCATACACCAATGCAGGTGGCTGCGTTCTTGGACAGTAGTCCCACAAGCAACACCTGTTCTCCAGACACAGCAAGCATGTGGTTTGTTACATGCTCTGGATACGGGATCAAGAACTGCTTCCAAGTGCAAGTTGCCACATCATAGCAGAGAACACCACCCGGGTCAACACACATGAAGTACAGCATGCTGCCAATCGACACAGTCTGTGACCTGAAGTTCAAATAGAGTGGCCGCTTGATGCTTGGAGGCAAATTCCCAGGGCAGCTCCAACTGTTCTGCATTGAATCATAGACCTGATAATTTCCATTATCATCCAACCACATTATTTTATAACCAGAATCAGCTGTCTTCCCATTTAAAATCATCCCAATGGCCATACTCAAATGGGCCTCAACTTGTATTGAAGGTAGCTCCTTGAAGGAACAATTGAGTGGATTACAAACATAGAAATTCCTATGACTGATATCCATGAAGCAGATGAGACCACCAGCTGAAGCCACAGGAAAGAATGTCATCCATGACGGTAGTGATGGGATGGAGGAATGATGCCATTTCTTCATAGAAGGGTCATACATGGCTCTAATGTTCATATTTTCATATGTTGTGGTTGCATAGAACCATGGATGCGCTCGTGGAACCTCCGCATATTGTTGTGAGAAGCTGGCAGAGGTAATTAAGGAATTCCACCTGCTGCATACCAAGCGAAACCTGAAAATTGTAGCTACAGGAAGATGTGCTACAACAGCTTCCAAAAGATCTTCAGGCAGATCTTTCCAGATTTGTTCTTCCATGATATCTCCCTTCTGACGGCTCTTCTCCCTGCGACATTTCTTGGTGGGAGGAGACTTATTGGCTTCCACGATCTTTAAAGGCCCAGATTTTCCTTCAACAAAATTGCAGAACTCATGCTCCATGGTGCTGTTGCCAAAATCAAGAATATACCATCTGTGGGCAAGAGAGAGCTTTTAAAGATGCCGTTTAATTATCTAACTCATCAATTTCTAATAAATGCTTCCCAGATTATATTTAAGATATCTAAGAACCAAAAAATAATTAATGAAGCTACTTGCATATTATACAACTCCAAGCTCAAGGCATAACAACCCCTATGTCTGAATCTCAGGTTTCCGACCCAAAAAAAAAAAAAGCTTTTGCTTCTTTTGCACCAAAAGTATCTCTGCCTATCACCACTTAGACAATACCCAAAACTCAAAAATGATACAGAATCACTACACAACAAAAGCAACAAACAATACAAAAAGTGACCAGAAAGAAGCATCTGATGAGAGTCATGAGTCAGAAAGCACTTGTTTTGTTTTGAAATTTATTAGATTTTCACTCTATCCCAAAAATAAAAGAAAAAATGTGCTTCCTCACTCAAAACTAAGCACAGAGCTGTGATATCAAATAACCATTCAATCATATAATCCATCTAAGAATCCAATATTAACCACATCTACTTTTAAGAGTGCCTTCCAGCAAAGGGCTTCAGGAAGCAATTACCATGGTTACTCGAAGATGACTCCTTAGTTTGATATGAGCAAAAACATGTCAGCAGATAGAAGGTAATGTCTGAAATCCAGGTTCCATAACAAATATAAAGAGATCACAAAAAGATCTGTACACTAAAGGCAATGGTCCTAACAAGAACAGAATTGCAAATAGCCAACAGAGGAATCAAGCACTTCTACAGAAGCAAAAAATTGCACACCAGATTGAAATTCTTACACTACTAAGAGGTAATACTGCTCATATGCATTAAATAGCTTTCAGACCATAAATACAAGTGCAGACAAGGCAAACACTAATACCAAGAAAGTAGCGTTGGATTGCTCACCAACAATGCCTGCATAAAAACCCTGCACCCGTTAGTACTCTTTCTCAATATCTGCACCATTTTTAATTCATAGCAGGTCAGTAATCCAAAACTATATTAAGATCAGAAGAACTTGAAGGCAATTGTCTCAAGGTTTCACACAATGAAGCTGAGGCCAAGACATTAATTGAGGTGGCTACAATTAGCTTGGAGGGGAAATTCAATTGGGGTTGAGTCAGTGTTTGGAGTTTGATTTTGTTTTTTGGAGAAAACTTTCGTCTGAGGTTGACCAACCTGACATAATCAATAATACTTGAATATATTTCAAAATTAAAATTATATTCTCATAATTTATTAGTATTTTTAATATTAATTAATAATTTTTTTTACTAATATTAGTATTTTTAATAATTTTTAATATTCTCATAATTTTTAATATTAAAATTATAATTCCACTTTCTCTCAATTTTTTTTATTTATATTAGTATTTTTAATATTAATTAATAATTTTTTATGCATAAACTCATTTAAATCTTGCAGACAAAGATATTGTTATTTCAAAATTAAATCTTTGGTTGGAGGTGACAACCAAACACCACCAACCTAATTTCTCTTCTAGACTTATTTTGCATCTACTGAAAACACTGTGCATAACAGTCTCTAATTCAAATCATCTAAGAAACCATGAACAGTGACCTCAAGCACGGAGTAAAAGTTTGAGATTGAGTTCACATGGGAATGCATTTGAAACAGGTAATCTGTAAATAGATCCTATGCAGATGTTATTTGTAAGAATCCCTAAGCCAAGTTAACTTACTTTTGATCCAAACACCACTCCATATTTAGTCACTCCACTATATATATATATATATATATATATATATATATAGGTAAGGTTTGAGTTTTAAGTTGAAGCTTGTTTAAGATGTATATTTACCCATCTACAGAGTCATGACACATTTATCACAGTAATCCGCATCGAAACAGATAGTTGAGGTCTATCATGTCTAAGTTGTTAAAAGAAGAAAAACAAGCTGACACTATCACGATAGCTAGTATTTGAACACACATACAAAAAAAAAGAGGGGGAACAATGTATCATAAATGCTTCCCTCGAAGGGCACCTTTTTAACGAAACAGCTAATAATTTTGCACATTAAACTCATGGGTGGCAAGAGGATAAGACTCAGCAAAACGTTAGCCATACTAGCTTAAGAAGATTAGGAGGTAAGTATTACTTCACTACAGTTATAATAATAGCTGCTTTTTCATAAAACTAGCTGTCAACAAAGGAGGAAAAGATAAACAAGCCAGCATTTAAGATTCTGGATGAACAGAGAAGCCCACTTTGTATGGTTTTATCATTCTAAATAATTTGAACAGCAACACAAGAAAACTCCAAAATCCAAAGATAATACTAACAAAATGGAACTGGCACAGCCACTAAATCAAAATAACCTTGCAAAGGCAAACGCGCCAAAAATTTATGATCCAAGTTTAAATCATCATATACTGAAAGACTATACGCTCAATAGCTTTTTATCAACTTCATTGCCATCTTCCCTTTCACTCCAAAGAATTCTACTCAAAATTCAACATTGCACAGATCAGTAAGTTCAGTAAGTTAACCACTCATATCATGGTATACACTAGAATATGTCTGGGGCAAGGTTTTGGGTATATCAGTAAACCTGGTCAATTTAACTGATGAAGACTGCTTCAAAATCTAAATCAAATTAATTCACTTCGAAATTAGAGGTTCAATCAAGAACTGAAAGGACTTCTGGAAAACATCTGAACATAAGTGGAAATTCAACAAAAACATCTTCCAAATGAAGCAAGACTGAAGTGAACCAAATAGCTCCATGAAAGTCAACCATTTCATCCCAATAAGAATGTTGGTTGAATTTCTGGAGCAATTTTTCTAATAATGTATTAGTCAAAGAGATCATAACAAAATCACAAAATATATTACACAATTTCATAAGAAAATATGATGCCGCATTCTTAGAACGGCAAACATTTGCAAACATTTCTTGCTATATACCTAAAGCATATAATCATTGTACATAATACAATCTATCAATACAAAAAGATATAACTAATTTAGCTTCCAAAACCCAAACAAACACCTGTTATGTATATAAAATTTTCTTCAATCTGAATTACAAAATCTTTACCAATACCTCATGTTAATGGTTTATCTAGATTTATTTACTACAATTAAATCTCACAATAAATCAATATTCGGAAACAAAAATAAAATTTAATAATTTCTCAGGTAAATAAAATCATACAACACAAAGGCCCGGCTAATTTTACACATTAACTGAACTTGATAAAACGAATTCAAAGAAAAACATGGAAAATAAAATTAAGGATCAAACACAAAACCCCAATCGACCACGAAAATCGCAAGAAAACATAGATTCACCTCAAATAAGATACTCGAAGAAGCAATCGGAGCCCTAGGAACCATCACCTCAGGAAAAATTCCAAGGCAAACACGAAACACGATAAGATAACAAAGAAATCAAGAAATCCAAACGATCCACACATCTCTAAATCGATCCAAACCTCCAAATCATCAGAAAAACAGAAAGATAGGGATTGAGACAAGATACCTTTCATCGCGATCGAGGGTTTGAGGACCGCAAAGCTCCCAGAGCTCCTGGACCTGGCCGATCAGCTGCCTCAGCATCGCCACCCACCTTCCATGCGCCTCTGACGCTTCTGCCAGCGCCGCCGCGGACCAAGCTCGGTAAATCTCCGGTGAGGAGGACCTCGACAGCCTCACACGTCAGCAAAAGGAGGTTGGGGCAAGGGGTTTATATAGTGATGGGTTTGGAAAGAGGGCTCGGTGATGGGGATATTTACGGATGTTACCATTGAGAATCTTTGTTGGTCTCTTCGTGGAGGTTTTTGTTTTTGGGTTTTGACAGGGAACGACGGCTTCTCGGGCTTTCTCTTTCAACCGTGTCCTTTTTTGTAAATTCGCTTCCCTTTATTGTATAATTTCATTTTTGCCATTTTATTTTTAAAAAAATTATTTATTTTAATGATTTTTTTCCTCTTTGAAATTTTTAATTATATAAATGAGATATTATTGCTGGTAATAACACGAGGACAAAAAGATGAACCAGGTTTTGGTTTATTGGTATTGGGTTTTGTATTTTTACCTTTGCCAATATTAGCTAGGGTGAAAGCTCTGATATATTAAAGTACATGATTTATCTATATTTTTTCAAAAAAAACATAAATAGTAATTTTGGATGTTAAATATTAAGAAAATAGACAGACTTTAAACAATTGTGGTTTCATAAATTTAAAGGGAAAAAAAATTTCCCTCACAAAAAAAAAAAAAACTTTAATTGTGTTAACTCTATCTTTATGATTTTTTATATTTTTAATAGCTAAAAAAATCAAATATTCTGGGATAAAAAAAAAACGTTTTGTCCCTATTTTTGGAACTCTATGGCAAGGTTTTTTTTTTTTAATATTTTTCCAAAAAACGATTGGACCTTCATGGCCCCCAAAAAAACCAGTTTATTTTAGATTTTATTTATGACTGATTAGATGTATATTTATTGATATTTATTATTCTTTCATTCCCATGCAAAATTAAATAAGCTAATAACCTCAGGATCTTTGGAGAGGTTCAATCGCCAACTGCGAGGACTTTTTAGCCACTCAATAAATCCCTCAATTTTCAAATATATACCAACCAAAACAGTTAAAAAAAGTGAAATTATTCAAATATATACCGATCCTAATGAATCCAAAGACCAAAATAAGCTCATTGTGAGTACCAACAATCTCGTAGAACTATGCGGAGGGCTAACTCACCCTAACCCCCTGGCTAGCTATCCAAAAAAAAAAGAAAAATAAATAAATACGATAATAGAAAAATAAATACTATAATTTAATTTTTTTTTTAAACAAATAAAAATTAATTTAAAAACATATTAGTAAAAATTCAGTTTTCTAATGGCAAAGAAGCATTTTCTTTTTTCTATAAGTTATTCCAAAATATTCATTTTACTCCCTAATTTAAAAAATGCACGTTGGTTGATGCCTCTATTTTACTTCGTGAAATGCAAAAATATTATAAAAAAATTTTAAATTAAAATAATTTATTATACGGATAAAAATTCCACGCCGCTATCAACAATAAAAAGAGGATCAAAACAGTATTTTATCATATTAATAATTAAGATTAACATTTGTGTAAAGCACGCCAATATATTTTTATTTATTTTTATTTTTTTATTTGAGAATGGCATTTTGGAAGACAAGTAGAATATCATGGGTTTTATTGTCCAAGAAGTGTCCAACAAGAAGCGAGGCATATTCTTGCTCGGCCGTTCTCTCAGAACAAAGTACTGTACAATTACCATTTTGCCATCCTTATCATGATCTAATCGTGTGGCCAGGGCTCCGCGATCCGCGCCTCTGCCGTGTTTCGCAGGTGCACGACCACACGGACGGTTGGGATTCTGTTTTGCATCGCCATCAGCGCTTTCACGCCATCATGACTGTTGGCTTTCCTTGAGATAAGGTCTCATGGATGCGTACAAATTTTCTCGGTGACAATACCGCTCTTGACTATTGGAAAATCCCTTGAACTTTTTCCAACTCGATATTCAAAACCTTTTTTTTATATAATTTTTAAAACAAGATTGAAGAATTTTTTTTAAAGATGAATAGTGTGGGATGGAGGTGATACATCCATAGTTCTAATGTTTATTTTGCAGAAGGTGAAAAAAATTTTTAAAATAAAGAAAAATTGAGAGAAAGTGGAATTATATAAAATTTTACTTTCACCACTTAGGTGAAAAAAAATCATAAAATAGCTTATTTCAAAATAAAAAAAGTTACTACTCTGATTTTAGGGCAAATGATATCTTAACTGGAAGGAAGTCAATGCCAGTTACTGACTTCCCACCACTTTCGTCAGTTGAATATAAAAGCAATAATTACCAATTAAATAAGGGTTTGTTTGGTTAGTTGTAAGTAGCTATGATATAAATGGTTTTACATGTAAGTGACTGTTTGGTTTAATGTAAAAACTACACTTACATGTAAGTGGACTTACATCTCATCCTCTTTTACACTATTTCAACTTACATCAAAATTTGGTGTAAATTAAAATACAGTAAAGTAAGTGGTATCCACTCACCATCATTTTATCTTAAATATAATTATAAAAATATTTAATAAATTAAATTATCTTTAAAATTAATTATAAAAATATTTTTAAGTATTAAAATTTAAAAAATATTAAATTTAAAATATTTAATATTTTTAAAAAGATTTTTATCATTAAAATACTTTAATTAATTAATTAATTAATTATGAAAAGTATTAAATAATTAGAACTAATATTAACATAATAATTAATAGTATTAACATGATTACAAAAATAGTTATTTATGTTTTATTTAATTTAATATTATATTTTAAAATACCAATTCTTATTTAATTTATATAGAACAAATATTTTTATAGCATATAATTGAATTACATTACATTTTTTAAATTTAATAAACTACCACTGAATTAATTACTTTTTTAAATTAGTATTAATCCTAAATAATGAGAGTTAATATAATTAATTATTTTTAGAAATAAAATTTAAGCATAGTATATAATTAAAAGATTTTATAAATATTATTAAATAAATAGTGTTAACAATATGTGATCTTACCATTTTATTTACATAGTAATCATACTCTTCAACTTAAATCAAATCAAAAAAAAAAAAAAAAAACAAATGCAGCATTTCAAATTATAACAAACAAAACAGTTGTGATATAAGTTAAAATATAGTATTTTCACTTATACTATAAATTTACTTATATGTAAAATCATTTATAGACAACCAAACAGCTCCTAAATGGGTGTGCACTATGTAGAGAGAAGAAACCAAATAATAACTGCATTTTTAAAACAAAATATAGGCTGCCAAAGTAAGAGAATAGTGATAAAATGAAATAAAAAATTAAGAAAATTTTATTCATTTTATTATTTAAAAATATATAGTGCGGACGTTATAAAATTCATAAAATTTAATGGAGTGTTTGATTCACCCAAATTGAGATTAAAGTGCCACAAGTGGGAATCTGATGTGACATTTATATTTGTTTGATTTACCGGAGTAGAGAGTGAAATAAAGAAGTGATCACTTCCAAAATATCACATCTCAGTCTTTGATTTCAGAAAAATTTTGGTTATATCACATGGGTGAGTTAATCACCCACTTTTTATTTTTTTTAATCTTTTTTTCCTTTTTACTATATATTTTTTCTGTTTATTTTTATATTTTTTATCTTTTATATTTTTATTTTTTATAAAAAAATTAAAAATATTAATTTTAAAAGAAATGGTAAATAACATAAAAAAAATTTCTTAACTTAACACTTCACACACCACAGGGGCCGTTTGTTTCACTGAAGTGGGCACCGAAGTGCTTGAGATGGTCATTTTTAGCCGACTTTAGTGTGTTTGTTTCACTGATTTGGACCCGGAAGTGATGATGTGACAACTTCTGAGTTCGGCCACTTCGATGTCTGACTTCAGCCTCCCACTTCAGTCCACTTTGAATTATTTTTCAATGATAAATAAAATAATTGTTACCATGGTAATGAAATAATTAAATCACTACTCTCCCTAATTAATAATTAAGCATAATATATTAACCGATTTAATTTAATTTAATAGCATGATATTAAATTAATTATGTGGTGTGCAAAGTTTTTAAGTTAATAAATAAATTATTTATTACTATCATAATAAAGTAATTAAATCATTTAATTAAATCATATGATTTAATTAAACAAGTGTAAAAAGCATGAAGGGGTAACTTTACCCCTCACCGAAAAGTGATGAAGTGGGATTTTTGAAATACCTACTTCAACCATCCAAACACATGAAGCGTCTCGAAGTTCAGTTTTCAGCTTGAACCAAACACACTGAAGTGGATAGTTCCAGCTGAACTTTTCACTTCCACCGAAGTGCCACTTCCAGACTTCCACCACTTTGGCAATTCACTTCCGAACAAAACAACCCCAAATATAAGTGACCGGTGGTTTGCATAGCGTCAATGATTTCTTTGTGTAAAGCAACCATTGCTTACCCAAATATAAACCTATGTTTGGATATGCGTCCGCCCAAAATTAGAGGGAATAGAAAAGAATGGAAATGAAGTGGGCATGAAATGCCCATTTTACCCTCCCCACATAAATATAATACAATATATTAATATAAAAATAATTAATATTAAATTATAATTAACATATAAAAAATTAAATATTAAATAAACTTTTACTTTGAATACAAATCATAATTTAAATATTAAATGTAGTAATTACATTAATTATTAATTTAAATTAATTTAGATATTTGATCATTATAATTAAAGGGAAATAATATTTTCATCCTAAATAATATATTTAATTAAATGAAAATAATTTATATAATTGATGGTAATAATTAAAATGAATGATGATATTAAAAATATTTTATAAATAAAAAAATTCACCCATTAATAGTAAATGTATAAAAATAATTTTACTATATTAACTTTTCGTTATTTTTCCTTGATACCAATATATTTCTCTTTTACTTTCATATTCTCAATAAATTATTTTTTTCAGCTAAATATAGTTTATATTTCTATTCTCACAATTCTTCTACCGTTTGGTTCGGAAGTGAATTGTCGAAGTGGTAGAAGTCTGGAAGTGGCACTTCGGTGGAAGTGAACAGTTCAGCTGAAACTATCCACTTAAGTGTGTTTAGTTCAAGCTGAAAACTGGACTTCAGATACCACTTCCTGTGTTTGGATGGTTGAAGTGGGGATATGATCACCACTTCGGTGAGGGGATAAAGTTGTCATTTCATGTTTTTTACATTTATTTAATTACTTTATTATGATTGTAATAAATAATTTATTTATTAAATTAAAAACTTTGCACATCACATAATTAATTTAATACCATGTTATTAAATTAAATTAAATCTGTTAATATATTATGCTTAATTATTAATTGTGAGAGTAGTTATTTAATTATTTTATTACCATGGTAATAATTATTCTATTTATTATTGAAAATATTGCAAAGTGGGCTGAAGTGGAAGGCTGAAGTGGTGACTTCGGAAATTTTCCAGCTGAAGTCAGACACCGAAGTGGCCGAACTCAGAAGTTGTCACATCATCACTTCCGAGTTTAAATCAGTGAAACAAACACACTGAAGTGGGCTGGAAGTGGCCACTTCGGTGCCCACTTCGGTGAAACAAACGGCCGCTTATTACCTATCATATTCCCACATTTTATCAATCAAACACATCTAAAATTCAAATAAACTTTCAGTTTAATCAAAATGATACTTTAAAACTTTCACTATTTTGATGAAATACTAAACCAAAAACACCCTTAGTGATAATGTAAACAAAAATATTAGAAGCCAAAATGGATTTAAACAAGAATAAAAAATAACAAATTGGTGAACTAATAATAAAGCTACGTACTATCATTCCCGATCTCAAATAATTAATTATGTGAAATGAGTTGCATTTAATTGAGTTCAGATGCATTTTATTGTCAGAAGAACAAGATATTTCACCAAGGTAATATATATATATATCATATGGGTCCCATTAATGCAGGTGTGGAACTTTGGGAATGATTAATGGATATAAAAGAAAAGGTAAAAGAAAAAGGGAAACCAAGATCATTGTCAAAACAAGTAATAATGAAAATTATTAAAAGAAAACAAAAGCTATTCATTTTCTTTCATCATTTTCCTCCATTCATTGCATAGTTAAAAAAGTTATTAAACAAAAGAAAAAAATCATCATAATGTCATTTTAAGTGTCCGTTTGTGAAAATTTTCCAAATTTCCATAGTATATGTCCACTTAACTAATTTATCTGTGAATTTTTAAATTTAACTTCATCTATATTGTTTTTTACCATTATTGTCTTAAATACACAATAAGCCTTCATTTAATAATTATTATAATAATATTCAACCATTAGCCCTAAAATTGGTCTCAAAAATCAATGAGGGGATTATTGGTGTATTGTATTAAAATAATCTTACTTATAAAAATATATCAATGTTAGTCTTACCTCAACAATTGAATGACCTAAAATTAAGAAAAACTAGTACGGTGATAAAAAAAGACAAGTATTTTTATAATTGAATAACCCCACAATAATAGAGTGATACTTCATTTTGGTACTAAATTAAAAGTTAAGAGTTCAAATTTCTCCCAACATAAAACATGAGGATTTATGATTTATTCATATTTATGTTAAAAAAAATTACAGATGACAAACGAAAATAAATAGTTGTTGTATTTTAGTGAATGATAGTAATTTTAAACCAAATTAAAGTTATTCCGATAACATTGTTGATTATGGGAAAGCCATTAATTAACACTTTGACACTCATATATAATCCTAAGTGGAGGAAAATTAAGGATATCATTAAAAGAAAAAAAAAAACTGAGAATGTGAAAAATATTGATGGTCCTTTAAAAAAAGAAAAAGCTGACTCAAAGAGAAAGGTGGGTGAGAATAGGAAAACCATTTGAGGGAAACTTGCGCCAAAAATGGAACAAAGTGAGAATGTCATAAAGCATTGATAGAGATGTAATAAATTATAATATTAATAAAATAAATATAAATTGAAATAAACCATTTTGGAATTATATTATTAATAAAACAAATAGTTTGATGTGAAAAGAAGACTAAAGATGTACTACATGTATATAAGACTAACCAGACCATGACTTTGGTTGCAATGTTCAAATTTCATTATTTAAAACTAAGGAATTGAAAGAGAGATGTTTTAAATGGAAAGATGAGGGGAGTGGCCAATTGATTGGTCTATATATTTTATAGGGATTTGGCCCTCCAAACATAAAAAAAATAGATAACATGTAAATATATGTCTACTAAACTTATGTCTTTGATTAAAATCCTACCCTAATATTTTCAAACTATATGTTTGTTAAAAATAATCCAAATATTTTAAATTTATTATAAGTTGAAAATAGTGTCTTTTGGTCTAGCAGCAGTTGTTATGTGATGGGGGGCTTGGTCTACAGTTCGCTCACTATTCGAGTTTAAAACAATTAGATGAAGTAGTGGCAAAAGTCCTTGACTGATAGCGTGGACTGCAGTCTAATTCCTGCATCAGACAGATGGACATCCTTGACTGAGAGTGTGGATTGCAGTCTAATTCCTGCATCAGGCAGGTGGGCGCACAGGAGTGCCATCATTTGTTTTTTATACGTGAATATACCTCTAATTGTATTTGGACTTATCGCTTTTCATTAAAAATAAAAAATAAAATAAAATAAAATAAAAAGAATCTAATCCATATCATTCACATAGATATTCCATCCGTGAACATTTAAAAATTTAGTGTTCATTATTTTATCGATCGATTTGTGTTTTTTTCTCTCAAATTCTTTTCCATATATATATACTATCATAAACTTTTTATTTTTAATAATATCAACATAAATTTTCAAAACCAAATAAACAAATTAAGAAGGAGAGCTAGTGACCTTATGAGAATCCATCGAAGTGAATTATAGAAAGATGATCTGAAGGTTTAAAAATGAATAGTAATACACAAAACAAAGAAATAAATAAATGAAAAAGATGATGGATGGGAAAAGCAAAGAAGAAGGTAGTCAATAATATAATGCTAGGACTAGTGCTAAGGTGGAAAAGAAAGAAAGAAAGAAAGAAAGAAAGAAGAGATGAATAATGATGATGATGATGGTGGCCAATGCCCAAGAAGATAAGCGTTGGGAGGCATGAGTGCCATCTCTTGTTCTTTTGCAATGTCTCTCATTATAACCTTCACTCATTAGCCAAGACCACCTTTTTTATTTATTTATTTTATTTTTACTTTTCATTCTTTTGCATTGGAATATTACTTGATGACACCTTCTCATTCTTTCTTCTCTCTTGTTTTTCTCTAATAAAGCTTTATTGGATCTAAAGGTTCACTTCACCTTGGCCTTTTTGTCCATCACTTATGCATGCTTTCGCTGTGTCATCTTGTTTGTGTCCAAGATTATGATTAAGGTTTCATGTCATATAATTTTGTTATATTAATCCATAAATAATAATATCAAACCCTAAAACAAAGGTTAAAAAAATAATAAATATTTATGAATTCAATGATTAAGATGCCATATATCTTTCATGGTATAAGTTTTTTTGCAAAGAAATTATAAAAGATAAATTCTGTTTATTTTTTATTATGCACTACTAGAGTTTATATATAGTAAAGTTTGGTGATAAAATTATAAATTTTAATACAAACAACCTTCAATGATGTTGAAAGTGAATAGGACAATATCCGCGAAGATCTATTTATTTAATAGTTTTATATTAGAATATTTTATTTTAATTTTTGGTGTATAAATATAAATAAAAATAAATATTAAGGTTAGATCTCATATAAATAATATGGAATACATTAGACAATAACAATATATATATATATATAACAAGGTTTTGCAAGCTCCTTTTTGAATGAAAGGTGGTGGTCTTCATCCTTACTTTTTGTCCATCGCTCCTTGTTGCATTTTAGTTTATCTTTATGTGCAAAATTCACATTTGATTTATAATCAAGTAGCCATGTCATAAACTCTTCAATTATTTCAAAATCTTTATATCTCACAAAAACAATCCTTAATTTTTTATTTATATTTTTTACAAAATTTTTCCCATGACTCATTCATATACTTGTGCCATGTTTATGTTCAAAATTAGTGTTTCATAGCATGTAAATAACAAAGTTTAAATACAAATCTTAATTTTAAAATGCATGCATGCATACTTACATACATACATAACACATATATATATATAAGATAAATAACAATAGTTTTTGTTCTTCAAGATGTGTTAAAGTATTGATGTCTAAAAATTAGTAAATTGATAAATTGATGTGTGAAAATCAATCCATGTCAAGCAACCAAATTTGTGTCAAAGTTTTCAATCAATCCATAAAAGTAGTGTTTTTGCTTGCAGGGTAATTGTCCTTCGTCATCATTCATCAAGTGAACAACCAAACTCACACTAACTTTAATATGTCACTCTGCAAATGTGTCAGATAAATTGCCCATTCATTCAAATCATTCTTCTCCTCCTTCCATGCACCAAGTCATTATTTTTCTTTTGGCTTTCCAACAGCGCGCTTTAACCAAAAGGAATTCATTTCCTAATCTTTAATCTTAATATCCTTATATATTATAATTATGTATCAACAATATATATATATATATATATATATATATAATATTGTTGAGATTCCTTGAATATTTCAGAGAGCTGCTAGCTCCAAATTATGAACCGATCCAAACTTTCAGGAGCTTAACCCGAAAGAAAGAAAATTTTGATTAGTGTTTATCTTTTCTCTTATAAATATCCTGTTATTATCTCCCTACATATATTATGTTATTTTTTACTATAAATAACCCTGTAATTGTAAAACCCTAATGTACTATGAGTGAAATAAATTGATATTAGTAGGGCCGTGGACGTAGATCTTTAAGACCGGACCACGTAAAATTCATGTCTTCTTGTGTGTGTGCTTTCTTTTCATGTCATTGCTCAGGTTGCTTGATCCTCAACAGTTACAACCGTTAGTAGTTCATCTGGAACTGAAGTTGACCTTCGAAGGGATTCAGGATTTAATCTTTGGAGATTATATTTGGAGTAGAACTTTAGGGGAGTCATCAGGCTCTTTGCTGAATACAGAGAGCAGAGGTAGAAAACTTGAAAAAGGGTAGAATCAGTGGCGTGGTAGATCGAAGTCGAGAAAGAAGAGATAGTCCAAAAATCGTAAGGATATAACATATTGGAATTGCAAGAAGACTACCCACTTTAGGAGTCAGTATACGGCTCTCTTAGTTCTTAGAAAGAACAAAGATAAGTCTGTTAATGTAGCAACAGAAGAGGTAGATTATACATTGATTTGTTGTGTTCAATGTCTAATCGAATCATGGATCATGGATTTTGGTGCTTCGTTCCATGTTTCTTCTTGTAAGGATATGATACTGAATTTCAGAAGTGAAAATTTTGGTAAAGTACATCGTGATGATGATGAGAGTCTGGAGATTGCAGGCATGGGAGACATAAATCCAATGTTTTAATAAGCTGGACCGGTTGTCAACTTGGTTAGGTAACAGGTTCACAGTCCAACCTGGTTGAACTGGCCGGTTTAACGGGATTTAATATTTTTCAAATAAACAATTTTTTAAAAATTAAAAAAATTAAAAATAAGTAAAAAGTAATTTAAAAAATAGAGATAAAATTAAAAAAATATACAAAATTACATATTGCAAAGTTATATTGTCTTTATACGATCACAAAATGTTTAATTTTAAAATAAATAAACCAATTAAATTAACGAACCATCCGGTCCGGTCCAATCGGTTCCTTTGGTTGAACCGGTTGACCGGTCGGTCCGTTACTTATTGTTTGGCGTGACTAACCCGATCGATTTACCGGCCCGGTTCTTAGTTGAACCGGATGAACCGGCCGGTCCAGTCCGGATTTTTAAAACATTGCATAAATCTGAAAATCTCTTTGGGTATTGTTTGGACGTTGAAAGATGTGAGATATATTCACGATCTTAAGTGGATATTGATCTCGTAGGGACAGTTAGATAATCAAGGATATTGTGTCATGTTTAAAAACGACGGGTGAAAAATAGTCAAAAGAAATCTGGTTATTGCTCATGGATGGAAGAAGAGGACTCTATATATGGTTGAATTACTGTCTAAATGAAGCTAATGCAGTTACTAATAGAGCTAATCCTTCAAATCAATGGCACTAAAGACGTGGTCACATGAGTGAGAAGGGTATGAAGATGTTAGTTTCAAAAGGGATAATTCCATATTTGAAGAGTGTGGAAGTAGGTTACTGTGTACCGTGTGTGCTCGGGAAATAGAAAAGGGTTACATTTACAAAATCAAGGAAGACACCCAAGGTTGAGAAGTTTGAGCTAGTTGATACAGATGTATATGGGTAGGAGGATCGTGCTACTATTTCACTAGGAATGTATGTGTTTACTTCTTGAAAGATAAGTCTGATGTTTTTGCTACCTTCAAGAAGTGGAAAGCTATTATTGAGAATGAACATGGTTGAAAATTAAGTGTTTGAAGTCTGATAGTGGTGGTGATTATAATAATATTGAATTTATAGATTACTGTGTTGCAAATGGAATAAAAATGGTGAAAATTGTTCCTAAGACACCACAATAGAATGGTGTTGCTGAAAGAATGAATAGAAGCTTGAATGAGAGGGCTAATAGGATGTAACTTCATGCAAGTTACCGAAGATGTTCTTAGCAGATTCAGTAAGTGCAGTAGCTTATCTCATTATTCAAGGACTATTAGTTCCTTTGGGGTTCACTATTCCCGAAAAGGAGTGGCATGACAAAGAAGTGTCTCTTTCACACTTGAAGGTATTTGGATGTGTTTCCTAAGTTCTTATTAAAGATTCTAACAGAGATAAGTTTGACCTAAATGCAAGGAAGTGTCTTTTTATTGGTTAAGGATCAGATGACATGGGTTACCGCCTTTGGGATGAGTTGAGCAGGAAAATCATCAGAAGTAGAGATACCATTTTCAATGAGAATGTGATGTACAAGGATAGGCTTGCAGTGGAATCTGAGGCTATAAGGAAATAAAATGAAAAAGGCAATGTCATGTTGGAAGATATTCAAAAAGTTGATATTGCTAGAAATAGTAGGTGTTCAGTGAGCACAATTATAGAAGATGTGCTTTCCATTTCTTCAGAAATAGAAATTAGAAGATCTAGCAGAGTTTCACAATGTCCACAGAGATATTCTCCTTTAGTAAATTATTTGGTTTTGACCGAGGATGGTGAGCCTCAATGTTATTCCGAGGCAATGCAGATAGATGATTGAGTCCAGTGGGAGTTGACCATGAAAGAGGAGATGAGTTCTCTTGAAAAGAATGAGACTTGGTCATTGATTGAGTTATCAGTAGAGAAAAAACTTTTACAGAACAAGTGGGTGTATAGAATCAAAGAAGAGCTTGATGGTAGTAAAAGCTACAAGGCAAAACTAGCGGTCAAGGGGTTTCAGCAGAAAAGAGGCATTGATTACAATGAGATTTTCATTCTCGTGGTTAAGATGACTACTGTCAGACTTGTGCTATGTATTGTGGATGCAGAGGACTTACATCTAGAGCAACTAAATGTTAAGGGTGTTTTCTTGCATGGTGATCTTGAGGAAAACATCTACATGGCATAACCTGAAAGTTTTCAGGTATCTGGGAAAGAAAGCTTGGTCTGCAAGTTGAAAAAAAGCTTAATTGGCTTGAAGCAAGCTCTAGGACAGTGGGTTTTAAAATTTGATAGCTTTATGAGAAAAAGTGGGTACAAGAGATGTGCATGGGATCATTGTTACTATTTGAAAAAATTTAATTCATCCTATATCATATTACTATCGAACGTTGATGATATATGTTAATTGCAACATCTGACATGATTGAAATCAACAAATTGAAAGACAGATACCTGAAGTGTTTGAGATGAAGAACTTGGGTGTTTTAAAACAAATCTTTGGTATGAGTATCAACATTTATAAATATGAAGGAACACTTAAATTATCCCAAGAGAAGTATATTAAAAGGGTGTTGAAAAAGTTCAGTCTCCATGATGCTAAGATCAGAAGTACACCTTTCTAAAATCTCTTCAATCTCACGAAGAAGCAGTCACCTCAAACAGATGAAGATAAGAAATGTATAGCTAAGGTTCTATATGCATCTGTAGTTGGTAGTGTTATGTATGCAATGGTGTGCATGCTGTCAAATATTACTCGTGCAGTAGTAGTTGTTAACAAATTCATGTGTAATCTAGAAAGAGAGCATTGGGAAACAGTTAAGTGGCTATTACGCTACTTAAAAGGTACTTACAAAGTTGTCTTGTGTTACAAAAGATGATATGTTATTTTAGAAGAATTTTCTGATGCAGACTTGGGTGGTTGTTTGGACACAAAAAAGCACTAAAGGGTTTATTTTCACAGTGGGTGGTACAACCTTGCGTTGGATGTCTCAACTTCAAAAAAGCGTTGCTTTTTCAACTGCAGAAGTAGAGTACATGGCTGTCTTAGAGGCCGGCAAGCAAATGATTTGGTTGAAGAACTTTCTTGAAGAGTTAGACAAAAAACACGTTGATTGTGTTCTTTATAGTGATAGTTAAAGTACTATTCATCTTGCAAAAACTCCCGTGTCTCATGCTAGGATAAACCATATTCAGCTGAGATATCATTTTATAAGAGAATTGATTAGTGGTGGTATCTTGTCCTTCATAAAGATCCTTAGTTTAAATAATCCTGCAGATATGGTAACCAATGTGGTTACTATAGAAAAGTTGAAGCTTTGCAAAGCTTAAACTGGCCTGCAGAGTTGACTGATGAGAAGGCGCCGCACTAGTAGAAGTTGATCATTACAATTTTTAGGTTTACAGGTGTGTGAAGTGCAGTTGATGTAATCAGCCTCAAAGTGAGAGATTGTTGGGTATGTGGAGTCTTGATTAGTGTTTATCTTTTGAGGCCCAAGGCCCATATAGGAATTTTTATTAGTGTTTATCTTTTCTCTTATAAATATCTTATTATCTTTACCCTACAGATATCCTATTATGTTTTCTTATAACTAGCTTTGTAATTGTAAAACCTTAAGGTGTTGTGAGTGAAATAAATTGATTTTAGTGCCGCCATGAATGTAGGTTATCAAGACAAATCTACATAAAATTCATGTGTCTTCTTGTATGTGTGTGCTTTCTTTTCTTGTTATTGCTCAGGTTGCCCGATCCTCAACATTTCATGCTCTAACAGAACCAAATTGTTTTTTAAAATTATTTGGTACAACCCAAATTAGTTCTAGGATTTCTTTTACTTCTTTTATCCGTTTTTCTCTAGAAGAATAAGATCTCTTTCCTTGCTCATGGATGTAGGGTCACATCGCTGAACCACATAAATTATTGTATGTTTTTTTTTTGTTTCTCTTTGTTTTCTCTTCCCATCATTCGCACAACAAAAGGTATCAGTAAGAGGCTCCTTGATATTCTTTTTTGAATTTAGGGTTTCTAGGAAAAACTTTATCTAATAAAAGAATGGCTTCTTATTAGTTCAAAAATGAGGAACTAAATGATTTGAATGATTTCATTATGTGGAAGATTAAATTGAAAGCGATTTTAGTTCAACATAGATGTGTGATGGCACTGGAAGGAGAAGAAAAATCAGCAACATATTTGAAGGTGGAGGAGAAGGTAGAGATTATGTCAACAACACATAGTGCTATTCTACTAAATTTAATTGATGAGGTCTTATGAGATGTTATTAATCAAATGACTATTCGTGGGCTTATAGAAGAAGTTTGGAAAGCAAGTTTTAGATGAAGTCTATAAATAAATACTTGTATCCAAAGTAGTGTTTGTACGCCTTATGAATGACAGAAAATATGCAAGTAAAAGATCATCTTAACAATTTTAACTGAATTATTCTAGATCTATAAGGTGTTGGTGTTAAAATTGATAATTAGGATCAAGCTATCATTCTTTTGTGTTCCTTGCCAAATTCATATGAGAATTTAATTTGTTGATACTATGTTGTATGGTAGAGATAGTATTTCTATTAGAGATGGGAAAGATGTTATGAAATTAAACAAATTGAAGTGAAAGGCTGCTGGTTCCAATAAAGAGGGTTGAGATGTAGGTTTGGTTGTTAACAAAGGTAGGAACAAGGAAAACAATGGTACGAGAAGCCTTTGTTATGATTTTGTACGTAATTAGCATAATAATTCTAACTCCAGGTAAGAGGTTTGGTGCATTTATGCATTCTTATGATTTTGTACGTAATTAGCATAATAATTCTATTTACTTTAGAAAATTGCGAGCTAGTTCCTTTATATATTTGTTGTTATATGTTGATTATAACTAAGAACAAAGTTAATAGTTTGAAGACCGTGTTGAGTAGTGAACTGGAGATAAAGGATTTAGGTGCAAGCAAGAAAATTTTGGGCATGGAGATTTCGAGGGACAGAATGCAAGACTGTTTTGTCTTTCATAGTAGTAGTACATTGAAAAGTTGCTATGGTCTTTTCAAATGTTTCACAGGAAAGTAGGACTGTTATGTATTTTGATTGTCAATACTTCAAGTTCTACAAATACTTTGGTCTTGGGTATTGGTACATCATATCGTATGACATTCTCAAATGAGTTGTTTACTTCTTTCAAAGAATGGAAGAGCAGTATAAAATTGAGTGAGGATGAGGAGTGTAGTGTTGAGGGCAGTGGTTTTGTGCAGATTAAGATATATGATGGAATACTCATAGCATTTGATGCTTGATATATCCTTGATCTACGTAAGAACTTGATTTCCAGTAATACCCTAACTAAACAAGGGTATAATTTCTTTGGTGAAGTAAGCAATTGAGAGGTTCTAAGGGTGCTTTGGTAGCTATGAAGGGTAAATTTGCAACAAGGAATTTACTTCTTGACAGGCATTTCAGTAATGGGAACAAGAGCTCTATCTTGATCCTTAGAGAAGCATGATGATGGTGTGGAGCTATAGCATCACAGATTGGGTTATATGTGTGAGAAAGAGCTAATAGTGTTGATGGGCGCATAATATACACATTTTTTTTCATATGATAATTACATGCACTTAGCTTGTCTTCTTGTATGAATTTTTTATATTTTAGTGTTACTTCAGATATTTTATTCTCCAATGTACTAGGAAACATGTTTTGGGACAAAAGAGAAAAAAATTAGAGTGAATTAGAGTAAAAAGAGCACAAAATCAAAATTGCGAAAAAGCTCACAAGTGTGGTTAGGGTGTGCAAATTACATGAAGTTAAAAATTTGAGTGCACGGCCCTAGCATGGTTTCCAAGCTAAGAGCACAACCGTGTTTCAAAAAACATAGGCGTGCTCAAGGCCATGCTAATTACTGAAAACCAAATTTTGCAAAGATTCGGGTCCCGAGTGCTGCAAGTAATTAGCTCAGGTCAAACACACCCAAAGCACAATTGTGCACTATCTTTTTACCTGGAGTTAGAAGCTCTAAAGATAGGGTTTCAAGGGGACTTTTTGGCAAGAGCTTCATTGACTATTAGGGGTTTGATTGGAATTTAAAGCAATTCAAGGACAAGTTGAAACTGCTTCTAATACTTTAGGTTCAAGATTGACTGTTTTGTCTTCTCCAATCCAAAATTAAGTTTCCATACAATCCATTAGAGAAGCTTTAGGGAGTTCTATTATGATTTCAATCTTGTCTTTGCTTTTGGATTGTATTGAGATTCTCTTTAACATGAGAGGCTAAACTTTCATTGGTGCCTCAGACCATGAACTTCAAGACTTTTTGATTTGTTATCTTTATTTTATACTAGCTATTGAGTTTTCTTGTGAATCTCCTATGTTACTTCATGCTTGTGATTGCTAGTGTGAAAGTTTCAATTGCATATTTGACTGATATGATTATGATTAAGAATTAATAATGTTAGATCACACATAGGAGATGGAGGTTGAGTACACTTGTAGAGACAGGGTGTATGGTGTCAAACTCTTGGTATTATGATTAAGCCTAATAGAGAGGGATTCACTAATCATTTTAATGCAATCATAGGGCAACTCTCATTGTCATATGGGATAGGGTTGATTACCTGAACCAAAGGAATCAACTAATTGGGAAATCTCCATAGTCCAAGAACACTCAGTCAATAGCCAACATGGGAAATCATTGCATAGACATCTTGAAGGGATAGAGCCTAAGCACCATCATATCTCCCTATCAATTCTTACTATGCCATCTCAAGTCTAGTTTATCTTGTTTTCTCCAATTAGGGTTAGTAACTTCACCATTTGATTTCATTGGGCTAGATAGTAGAAGATTAATTAGAATTAGGAGCTTTGGTCCTAGAGGAATCAATTATCCAACGTTTTGGTACATTTACTACCTCTACGATCTTCGCACTTGCTGTGTATACGCAAAGGGAGTATCAAGTGTTGAGCAAACAATGATTGTTAGGTGGAGCATAAATGGGGAAGTTGAAGTTTTCGTATGCTTTTATTTTGGGAAATCAACGCATGGTGAAATTCATCTTCGTTCTTTGATTTCTCCCCCAAGTCTAAGAAAACCGAAGTATGATAGTAGCCCATCGCATTATCTTCACAGCATATAATCCTCAACCCTTCGTAATGCTCAATTGGTCTATTGATGAAAGACCGGGCAACAGAGTGTGCCTGTACATAACAGAATCAGTGCACAACTACTTATGACGTTCAATATGTAGGACATGAAAAAACTTATGTTTCAATTCTTACCTCAATATAAGTCATTGCGACAACTGGATCCAAGGTGAGCATCATGGTGTCCTCATCCCACCCCGTGCCACTGAGATTGCGAATCCTTTTAATTTCAGCGAATCTAGCCTTCAATGTTCGATAGTGATTCTCAAAATTTTCGGGGGTGAAATCAGTGCTGAACCGGTAACTGACGGCCACAGCAGCAAATGCGAACACAACCCTTTTGAATAACTTATTACACGTCAGCCCTTTCTTTGTCTGTTAAATGAGCAATGGAATTAAGAAACTGTCATACTCATTTTTCCATCTTTTGTTGGGTGTACCATGTTTGTTTGTGGTAGCCTTCGAACCTGTACCCTTTGCGTGGGAACTATCACTAGCACTATCAATCCCATCCATTTTTTAGCTCTTCATCGAAGAGATCATCAAACAAATTAGAAATGAAGATGTTGGTGAAACATTACGCATGACTACGTATAGTATGGCATGATGAAGATGCACAAAAGGGCAATGCACGCAGAGAATTTGATAAACCTCTGAAGATGCACATGAATTAATTAATTAGACTCAATGATGTGCCTAACTTAATAAATTTCTGTAGATAACAAACCCAAACTAGTTATCAAATATCAAAATTACAATTGAAAGGTTGACAAAACCGTGTACAACAATGAAGAAAATGGCATGCCACGATTATGCGTGATGTACATGAATATTAAGCAAAGTAACATACATGTATAAAAAAAATTAGGAATATTTTGCAATATGACAGCGAACCCAAGTAAAGACAGGTATTGCACTAAACAGTGAGAGTGGTAGTTTTCATAAACAAAGCAACCACCTAACAGGTTCATAAGATACGAACAAAAAAAAATGAAAATAAATAACCCATGGACATAAGCGCATGTGCAGAGAAAAGAGAGTGCACAAAAATTAAAACATAACAGGTACTGCTAAAAAAGATTAAATGTACACGCAATTTAATAAAGATGAAGTTTAAACAACAACATTGCAAGATGGCATACATGCTACATAATTAGAACATTAAACAGAGAAAAATCCATGTGGGCCAATGTTATGCAATATGGCATATGTCACGGCGCCACAGCTCCCAACCGTCACAGCATACATGGTGTAGTTAGAACATTAAAATAAAACCAAACAGTAATAGAAATTACAACCATGCCATGCGATATCATGCGGAGGCACTATAAGTACTCCACATGTCATTCGCTCTTGTATCCCTAAGCTTCACCCATTACCGGTTCTCCGGTCATTGTTCAAACTGGGACCGGCCTTACGATAACGTGATTGGTTCCTCCTGATGCACAGTGGCATCATTCAGAATCTAATCATTTGGGTCGACCCTGGCAATGTAGTTGTGGATAACACAACAAAAAAAAAATACTAATTTCACCTGGATCTTAAATACGAAAAAAGGATGAGAGGTAAAAATTTTAAACCGGTTCTTCAAAATAGCAAGCGCTTGCTCCACACGAGACCGCAACATAGAATGCTTAAGATTGAAAAGCTCCATGGGGTTTGTAGGCGGTCTACCACTATTTTCCTTTAGATGATATCTAACACCCCGATAGGGTGCTATGAATCCATGCATTGTTGTGCAACCAGTGTCCACCTGATACATTCCTACACAACGCAGTCAACGGTTATATTTTATTAGACTAATTTATTTGTGGTGAAAAACACATAACTCAAACCTTCTACTATTTTGAGACCCTCGGGGGATGGTTCTGAGATCGCATCCCTAAGGATTATAAAATTATTTGCTGATCCTTCCTACCCAGCCATTACATGTGTGAACTTGAGGTCTGGGTTCACCACAGCGAGCACATTCTGCGTTGGTCCTTTACGACCACGGAAGCGTGGCATATCCTACGGGGGGTACCGAAATAGCAATGTGTGTCATGTCCAACAAACCTATGCAGGCCTACATAATCATTGTGGTTGTTAGGTGACATTCTTTTTTTGAACAGAATTTCATTAGAAGTGTCATTTTAGTTATATACGTATTCTTTGAAATAATCATACCAATTCAGATTGTTCTCAATGTCGGGGTGACATGTGTTGGTTGAGGGATAGACCAAATCAACACAAATTGCACACATTGGCCATAGAACCATATTGAAATACTGGCTAATGGTTTGCCTCGATTGGACGAATTCCACACGCATTGTCTGATTCTTGGTGTTGTGGCCAACGACGTGCAAGAACATTGCAAGTTGTTCCTTTATCATTGTATGCCTGCTATCTACAAGGAGGTGCTTATCACGCATAATTGACACTAGGTGCAAAAATGGACTGGCATCCATCCTAAGGTAGTTGATACAGTAATCTGGATCACTTCTTAGTACACGCTCCATGTATTTTTTTCTAGTCAAGTCTCAAAAGATTGATGGCTCTCTACACCTAGCAGTTCTGCTTACATTTAAACCATCAAGCAAGAATGCGATAATGACGACCATGATCGTGAACGCTGCCGCCAATGGTGTCTCATGTGTTTCCATTGCCCACATGTCCATCTACCTAGTCATTTTGCATATTGTTTTAGAATTGTGGTATACATGTAGACGCGCAGAAAATGAAAACATCATCGGATTACTTTATGAAAGTTACATTACACATTATCAAAATACGCACGCAACAAGACAAAGGTTGGTAACATGAGCCAGCAAAATTAAGACTATGAAAGTGGTCAAAATCAACAATAGCAATGCGTAGACATCACCAGGTTTATGCAATTAAAAAAATTTCTCACATAAGGAATGAGACAGCAATATGCAGGGAAGCCAGTTGCTAAAATTAATAATGCAGCATTGACTAGAAGCATTAACAGTGGGATGTTATCCAAATTGACAAATGGATACAATATTAGATTTTTGCAAGCATTAGAAGTAGGATTAACAAAAGCTATGGGTCAAGAGGCATTTAGAAATTGACCCAATTTCACAAGCATTAAAAATATGATTAACAAAGCGAAGACATGACCATCATCATGGATATGCTGATTAAATTTGACGGATTTTGACAAGCATTGGAAGTAGAATTAAGAAAATGAAGACATGAACCTCATCATGATTGTGCAGTAAAAATTGGCCAGATATTCACAAGCAATAGAACCATGTCTAACAAAATAAAAACATGAAAATCATCATGGTCATGCATTAAAAATTTGACAGACTTTCAAAAGCATTAGAACCAGGATTAACAAAATTAAGTCATAAACATCATCATAATCAGGCCTGTAAAAATTTGACAGATTTTGACAAGCATTAGAACCAAGATTAACAAAAATAAGACATAAACATCATCATGGTGATGCAGTAAAAATTGGGCAGATTTTCACAAGCAATAGAACCTAGACAAACAAAATAAAAACATGAAAATCATCATGGTTATGTCGTAAAAATTTGATAGATTCAAAAGCATTAGAACCAAGATTAACAAAAATAAGACATGGACATCATCATGTTTATGCAGTAAAAATTTGGCAAATTTTCACAAGCATTAGAAGTATGATTAACAGAAATTATGGGTCAGCAAGCATGAAAAAATAGTCCCAAATTTCAAAAGAATTGAAGCAGGATTAACAAAATGAAGACATGAACATCGTCGTGATAATGTAGTAAACATTTGTGAGATTTTCACAAGCATTAGAAGCAGGATTAACAAAAACTATGGGTCCGCAAGCATGAAAAAACAGTCCCAATTTTAAAAGCATTAGAACTAGGAATAACAAAAACTATGGGTCCGCAAGCATGAAAAAACAGTCCCAATTTTAAAAGCATTAGAAGTAGGAATAACAAAATGAAGATATGAACATCATCATGGTTATGCAATGAAAATTTGACAAATTTTCAAAAGCATTAGAAGCAGGATTAACAAAATTAAGACATGAACATCATCATGGTTATGTAGTAAAAATTTATCACATTTTGACAAGCATTAGAAGTAGGTTTAACAGAAATTATGGGTCAACAATCACGGAAATATAGTCACAACTTCCAGAGCATTACAAGTAGGAATAACAAAATAACATAGTAAACACACCTGACTCCATTAGTGACAATCGTTGACATTTAGGGGTTAAAGCTTACCATTGGAAACAACAAAGAGATCGACAAATTAAAAGTACGTTAAAAAAATAGATCACGAATGTAGGGCTTAAAACCAGCATCGAGGAAATCATGTTCACTGCTCTATCGTGTGACATATTATAGTCAATGGGCAATATCTGCAACCCTATCACAAGATGCACACCCTAAGGCTGCAGCAGTTACCCATTGCATACAAACATATAAATTGTGTAAATTTCGATTTTTCCCGTCATGGTAGGTGATACTCACGCAGGCGAGCGCGCCACTGGGTTGGGGGGGGTAAGACATTGAACGGTGTCCGCTTTTGTATGTGTGAAGCAACCAGGCATCCAAGCTGCCTCGCCATTGGTTGATCTCAAGTGATGATAGAACGGGTAAAGAGATGCTGGGTTTTGTAATGATTGTGCAACCAATATAACAAATGATCATGGCAGTCATCATCTCCCAAAATACATACACTACTTACTCGAGTATAGATATTATGTACATGAATTGTATAGACTGAAATCTCACCTAATATCTCTACCAAAAACTGGAGACGACAAACAACAAGATGAAAGTGCCAATAGGAACCGATTTGCAAAACAAAGACCCAAAAGAGCCGGTTTGAATAAAACAGAGCTTCACAAAAACAAAGAAGCAAATTATGATATGTACATGTTTCTCCGGGGGAAAAACCAGTTTCACGGATAATATAAAAACTGAAACGAAACAAGAATCAACAGACATCAACATCAATGTGCCAACAGGATCATATTTGAACAAAAAACAAATAATGAAAACTGTGCAAATTACTTTTGAAAATGGTGTGTATGCAGATTAACATAATTAAAACATGAACATCATCATGATTATGCAAATTAAATTTCACAGATTGTAACAAGCATTAGAAGTAGGATCAACAAAATTATGGGTTAGCCAGCATTACTAAATTTGACAGAATATACCATATAAGCATTACTAAATTATGACATGTACATGATCTCACTATGGCAAAACCAGTTTCACGGAGAATATAAAACATGAAACGAAACAAGAACTAACAGACAACAACATCAATGTGCCAACATGATCATATTTGAACAAAAAAAAAAACAAAATGAAAACTTCATCCCTCAAGAAACTTGGTCAACCATTTAGAATGGAAACTGTGCAAATTACTTTTGAAAATGGTGTGCATGCAGATTAACAAAATTAAGACATGAATATCATCATGGTTATGCAGATTAAATTTCACAGATTTTCACAAGCATTAGAAGTAGGGTCAACAAAATTATGGGGCAGCAAGCATTACTAAATTGACAGAATATGCCATACAAGCATTACTAAATTATGACATGTACATGATCTCTCCTTGGAGAAACTAGTTTCACGGAGTATATAAAAACTGAAACAAAAAAAGAACCAATAGACAACAACATCAATATGCCAACATGATTACATTTGAAACAAAAAAAAAAAAAAAATGAAAACTTCAACCCTCAAGCAACTTGGTCAACCATTTAGAATGGAAATTGTTCAAATTAATTTTGGAAATGGTGTGCATGCATATTAACAAAATTAAAACATGGACATCATCATGGTTATGCAGATTAAATTTGATAGATTTTCACAAGCATTAGAAGTAAGATCAACAAAATTATGGGTCAACAAGCATAACTAACTTTGATAGAATGTGGCATACAAGCATTACTAAATTATGACATGTATGTGATCTCTCCAGGGAAAAACCAGTTTCACGAAAAATATAAAAACTGAAACAAAACAAGAACCAATAGACAACAACATCATTGTGCCAATAGGATCAAATTTGAACACAAAAAAAAAAATGAAAACTTCAGCCCTCAAGCAACTTGGTCAAGCATTTAGAATGGAAACTGTGCAAATTACTTTTGGAAATGGTGTGCATGCAGATTAACAAAATTAAGACATGAACATTATCATGGTTATGCAGATTAAATTTGATAGATTTTCACAAGCATTAGAAGTAGGACCAACAAAATTATGGGTCAACAAGCATTACTAAATTTGACAAAATATGGCACACAAGCATTATTAAATTAGAGGTAGGATTAACAAAATTAAGACATGAACATCATCATGGTGATGCAGTAAAAATTTGACAAATTTTCACAAGCAATAGATAAAGGACTAACAAAATAAAAACATGAAAATCATCATGGTTATGCACCCAAAATTTGACAGATTCTCAAAAGCATTAGAAGCAAGGTTAACGAAATTAAGACATCTACAACATCGTAATCAGGGTAGTAAACATTTCACAGATTTTCACAAGCATTAGAACCAAGATTAACAAAATTAAGGCATGAATATCGTCAGGGTTATGCAGTAAAAATTGTCAAATTTTAACAAGTATTAGAAGTAGGATTAATAGAAATTATGGTCAGCAACTATGAAAAATAGTCACAATTTCAAAAGCAATACTAGAAGGACTAACAAAATTAAGACATGAACAACATCATGGTTATGCAATAAAAAACTTCACAGATTGTTACAACCATTAGAAGCAGGATTAATAAAATTAAGACATGAACATCATCATGGTTTATATGCAGAAAAAAACTTGACAGAGTTTCACAACCAATAGAAGCAAGGTTAACAAAATAAAGACATGAACATGAGAAACAATTTAATAGAACAGATAAGGGAAGCCATGTGGGGGAAAAAAACCAGGGATTCTCAAAATGAAAGAAGGAAAATATAACATATACATAATCACACCTGCGCAAAACAAATTTCACAGAGAAAAAAAAACTCAACAGAAATAGGAGCCAACAGACACCAATATCAAAGTGCAAAGCAGGATTAGATTTGAAAAAAAAAATCAAAACTTGCAAATTATAGCATTACCACTATGACCTCTTCACAACACTCAATGAGAACCAAATAACCGACAGAAATGGAAAACTATCGCCAACAAGCAACTTGGTAAACCATTTATTAGTATGGAAATTGCACAAGTTAGTTGTGGAAATGGTGTGTATATGTAGGGCACATGACACAATTTAATAAAACCACTAGCACAAAATCAATAAAACATGTCAAAATACCAATGAAAACCATCAGGAGTACACAAATGACACAAATCAGGCCACTTTGGTAGAATAAAAACCAGGGCTTCACAAACGCAACTCGGGAAAATATAACATGTGCATGATCCAGTGGATAACATATTAAGACTCATCGAAAACCAGAAAACTGACAATAATGGAAAAACTTCAGCGAACAAGCAACATAGTCAAACATTTAGAATGAAAATTATATAAGGCATTTGTGGAAAATGGTGTGTCTGTGTAGAACACAGGAAATAATCTTATAAAACACTAGAAGAAAACCATTACACATGTCAAAATGTAAATGGAAACAAAAAGGACTCCACGAATGACACAAATTAGGCTAGTTGTCTTTAAGGCAAAACATGGCTTCACAAAAGAAGGAAGAAGAGAATAACATGTACATGATCGAACCAGAGGAAAACCTACGAAAACTCACCCAAAAAATTCAGGAAACAACATACAACAAGCTGAAAGTGGCAACTGCAACAGATCTGGTAAAAAATTTAAAAAACCGAACTGAATCATTAAAACTAGGAGCTATTAACAATCCTAAATAAAGGCAACACACTTACAACACTCACCGATAACCGGAAAAGTTTCAAAAGAAAAACTTCAGCCAACAGGCAATATGAACAACCATTCAGAATGAAAATTATACAAACAAGTTGAGAAAATATTGTGTCGGTATGGAAACAGAAAAACAATTTAATGGAAACACCTAGACAAAAATAGGCTAATTATGTAGAAGAAAAACCAGGGCATCACAAAAACAAGGAGGAAAAAAAATATGTACATGATCTAGACAGGGGAAAATCTATTTCACAGATAATCTAAAAACTCGCACAAAAACCGAAGGAGAGAACAAACAAGAAGATCGAAGTGATAGTAGGAACAGATCTGCAAAAAAAAAAAAAACAAAAAGAAAAAGAAACAAACATCACAGCTATAACCTATTAACAATTCAAAATTTAACCCTTAATCCATTTGCAACACTCATCGAAAATCAAAAAACCCAAGGAGAAGGGAAAACTCCAGAGCAACCGGTGGAAGAAGGAACCTGCACAAAGATTTGGGTAAAATAATAGTGTGAGTTAAGAAAGTGATGTGAAAGTATAGAAAAATGAAACAATTTAAAAAAGAAAAACAACGAGAACCGGTGGAAGAAGTAGATCAACAACACCAAAAGAAACCAACCAAAACTGCTGGTCAAAGCAGCCGTAGCATTTTCATGTTGGTGTTTTCCATGGAAGAACACAAGCGAAGGAAAAAAGGGAAGTCAGGAGGCCGACCCAGTAGGGATGGGATCTCAGAGGCGAGGTTCACACTGATGAGGTGTTCAGAAAGGTGGCAACGAGAGAAAACCCTAGATGGACTAGTGAGCTGAGAGAGTGGACTTCGGGATAGGGGTGACATTAACGCGCATGTGGAAAGTGCATGGGTTGAAGTTATTTAGAAGGGGGGGGGAGTGATGGCTTCGGGAGTTTTTGGCCTAAAATCATTGACTGAAATGGAGGAGTTGAGAAGTTGTCCCATCACCACTTCGTGACTAATTTTAGTGAACCAAACATGCCGAAGTGAATCGGAACTCCCCACCTCAGTCATTTCAAAGCCCACTTCAGTGAACCAAACATGCCCTTACTCTCTCTCTCTAATGTTTTTACACGTATGTAGGCTCCTCTTCCCACGTTTCCTTCACTTGTCTTCTTTCATTGCCGCCCATACAGTGCTTAGTTTTTTTTAATTATTTTAATTTTATTAATATTATTTTTTTGCCTTTGCATCATTTTTTCATTTTTTCTTTATATTTATTTTTGGGCTAGGTTTGATTTTTGATTTTGATATTTTTAATATTCTTAATTGATTCTTTTAGATTATTATTATTATTATTATTATTATTATTATTTTGCAAAAGTTATAAATTGAGAATCGGTAGAAGATGATTCACAATCGGAAGAGATGAGGAAAATTATATCATTCAATTAGATGTGGATGACAATGAAACTAAAAAGACACAACAAATGACTATAAGGAAGAGGAGGTTGACTTCACAGGGGAAAAAGGTGATATGAAGAAACATGACTTGATTAAAGGTTGACTTCAAGTCATACAACTGTGACAGAACTATGACTTGATTAAAGGTGATGGGAAAAATATAATAGTTGAATGCAAGTTGCGTCGATTAGAATATACTGCTCTAAGTAAAAATGGGACCGGTAATATGAAGAAACATTGGGAAAAATATCCAATGAGAGATCACAAGGCCATTAGTCAGTTTTTTCTCAAGTTAGAAAACAAACCTTTCTTGAATGTGTAACTTATATTTCTCTTGATAGCTAGATGGAATTTCACCTTTGTTATGCTTGATAGAACATTGTAATATATATTAGCGTGCTTTCATGCATGTAGAATTAAGTGATTCAAACTGCAACCATTGTCCATCTAAAAGTGATTGGGAGAAGGTCCGCTTAATCATCAGCATATTGTTAAGGCTTTTTTTTTTTATGATATTACTTGTGTTTGCTTGAGCACAAAATAACCAACTGCAAACTTGTATTTTCCTTGGTTGTGTGCTGCTCACTTATCATTAAAAAGAAGAAATGAATACTGGCAATGAGTACATGCAAACTATGGCAAGTAGAATGTATGCAAAGTTTGAGAAATATTGGAGCAAGTATAGCAAGATTTGGCCATGGTAGTGATTTTAGACCCAAGATATAAGTTTAATTTTGTTGAGTGGTGCTACAAGAAACTATATGGGGAACTTGGGAATTTAATTTGAGTCCTATAAAATAAAGGATGATGTATTTGTTCTAAAGAGCATTACTCAAATGCAAGGCAACAATTTTCAAGTTCATCTGCTTCCATGTCATCGGAGAAGACGAAGATATCAACCATGAATAAAGAAGTTGCTCCATCTTCAACATCCAAAGATATCTTAATGGAAAATTACTTGTGTCAATTGCTAATATATTTTTTTAATTTATGATATTATTGTTGATGATTTTTCTTTTTAATGATACATTTGAAAGTGTGGAAGCTACACCATAAAAAAAACACACACACAAATGAAGTTTTATTTGGAAGATCCTAGAGTAGATAGGAAAATAAATTTTAATGTGATGACTTATTGTAAAGCTAATTAACCAATTAATATAGATTTTTTGAAGTTGCTATAATGGCAAGAGATATCCTATCTATTCCTATCTTCACTATTGCATATGAAAGAAAGTGGCTTCATTGTTGGAGGGAAACTTCTTAATCACAAGGGATTGGTACTAGGGATTTTGAAGCATGATATTACAGAAGCATTAATTTGTATTAGGGATTGGTTATATGGAGATCAAGGTAATTTAATGAGTTGATGGTTTTTATTTATTATTTTTTTTGTTTATGTTATGCTTAAAAATATTGTTGAAAGTTTGCTGCTTATATTTGAAATATTTTAGTTTTAAAAATTTGTTTTCTGTTTGTTGTTATAGGTAACATTATTGTTTTATTTATATGCAGTTGCAATGGAAAAGTTTGAATAACTCACAAACATCTCACTATCAATACCTTTTTTTTTTTGACACAACACAATCAGACAGATTTACATGAATTACCACCCTTATATTTGAATCATATATCAAATTTATATTTATTTTCATGAATTTATTCTTGTTAAAAGAAAATTCAGCAAAAGCAATCTTAAATTAGAGGAAGAATAAAACATGCATGTTTTTTCCTTATTGTTCATGAATTTTGCATGGCTTTGGGCCTTAGCTTTCTTTAGATATTGAAAGCATGGCCTTTTGGGAATGGAGAAACCAAACAGAGAAAAGAGGGCTTGGTGTTTCATGGCCCCATAATAACATCATATTTAGTGCTATGCACGAAGTAGTGGCTTTTTCTATTCAAAACTTATTCACAATTTTTTTTTAATTAATTTATCTAGAGACCGATACATATTATGCGCAATGTGGGAAGTCACTAAATTTTGAAAACTCCATAGGGATATAACGTATATATAGTTAAAAATATTTTAAATTTATTCTCACCGAACAAAAAATTCCTTAATCCATTCTTAAATTTAACTCATGATACAAAATGAGTTTATTTCATACAATAAATTGTTTCAATTAGGCCAAAAGCCACAAAGTGAACTCTTAAAAACAAATGTTAATATTGTTGAAATTAGCAACGGTAATTTTAATTTATGAAAAAATTATATACAACACAAATCACAATCAATAGACAATTGTGGCGTTTTCTTTTGAGAGAAACTAATTTTGCAAGTGTCACTATTCAATTTGATGTTTTTTTTATTCCAATTCAATTGAATTTGATTTTTAAGATCAATCTAATTCTAGTTTGACTCTACAACTAAAATTTATCATCTAATTTGTTCAATACAAATGAAAATATTATCATAAACCAACGTATGGACACTCTTAAATCAATCAAAAATTAAATTGAGATTACTTTATCATTATCTTAATATTCATTTATTTGTAAGATTGGTATCATTAGAGAATTCGATCCTTGTAATTAATTATATTTTTGCCAAACTGGGCTTTTCTAAGAGCCCAATGAACATTATTTATTGGGCCTAGTCAAAGCCCAACCCAGCCACTCTGAAAATGGCTCTGCAAGGCTTTTTTCCCATTATTTTTACAATAACATTTTGCTTACAAATATAATTGATAATTTAGCAACTGTTTTCATCATTTTAATTAAAAATATGCCCCTCAAAAGACATTATGGATGGAGTCAATAAAATTTTACTTTATTGATTTCATTCTAGATTTAATTCATTATAAATTAATCTATTATCCCTCGTGTTTATTAATTTGCAGAATATCCGGTAATTCTTGATTGATATCATTTCAGATACAACTAGAGAATTTCACAATAATTATTATTTAAAATTTGTATAGACTTAAATGCTTCTATTTTCGATATGTACATAAGAAAGAAATTAAAAAAAAAACTAGAAATTCAATTTCTAAAAAGTTTGTCATTAAAAATTAATATTAATTGAGTAATAATTAAGTAATACACTTTCCTTTGAACAATCATCCTGCTATCCTTTTCTCATTATTTCATTTGAGTGATCATTTTTTATCTTATAATTTTGTGGAGCTTGCCATAGAATATATTGGACCCACATTTCTATTTTTGTTCTTCAAAATTCAATCATATACCTAACTAATTATAAATCAATCTATCATCCCTTGTGTTTTGTTTATTAATTTGGTGGTTAAGTTCAAAATTTAATTGATATTAATTAGTGTGATCAACGCTTTATTTGTTGAAATATCAATATCATCAAATTGTTTTATTAGTTAAAATGGCAAGATCAGTCATCCTTCACTCAAACAAGTAGTTAATTAACTCACATTAAAACTTTAAATGGAAAACACTTTTTTTTACTTTTTCATAAATTAAATATTTTTTAGTGTTTGTTTATATAAGTTTGTGCATCCACTGATTTATTTCTTGATTTACCTTGCATCTCACAAAGGTTTGATTTTAAGATTTGGTTTCTTATAGAGATCGTTAAATATTAAGGTAATAAATAAATAACTAAAAAAATTTATTTTTAATAGAAGCAAACATGAGAACACACGAAGGACATCTTGGTCTATTAACACTTAGTCCTCTATGCATGGGTGAGATGCATGATGAGTTTGACTTATCATTATAGCAAAATAAAGATGCATGTTTTAATCAAATAATCTACACATGTGCTGTTCACACATGATATATCTATATTTATTAAAAAAAATTATGAATAATATTTTCTTATTGTTTGACATGAAATGTTATAAATAATATCAAGAGCAAGTTAATTTATTCTAATTATGATATTACTGTGATGGAGTTAAAAAAGTTATACATTTATATGTTTAACATAAAATTAAAAAAAAAAGCATGTTATTCATATAATGCAGATAATATCTCATGGGGACCATCAACAAATTTTGTATGAATGCAACCAGAAAGATTTAAAGAGTGATGGTCCCAAATGAAATGTACTCATTAATGATCATTTATACATACCAATTGCAGCTCTAGATCTCTTTCATGGTGGTCCTCTCTTTCTCTTTCTCTTTCTCTTTCTCTTTCTCTGTCTGTTTTTCAAGAAGACAAAAGGCAAAGTGAGTCCTAATAAGTTCATTTTCATTTTGTTGGCATGCATGCATGCATGCATGCATGCATGCATTTGTGTTGCAGAAACATTGCTGGTTGTGCTCTTTGTGCTTATGTTTAACTGAGCTCACTGAATTTTTCATTTATTCCAACTAGAGTATTTCATCTACTAATTAATTCTTGAAAGCTCTTAGGTGGCCTTTAGTTAGGAAAAATATTATATTATCCCTTAATATCACTCGTAGAATCAAAATTAATTAACATAAGATAATCTTATTTTGGTTGCTTAAGATGGAAATATTATATTTTCTAAAATAGATAACTTGGGCAACGTTACCAACTTAATAGTTGTAATATAACATTCGGGGCGGAATGTGAAGTTTTGTTTTCGTCATTCTAGCTTTTAAGTTCAATAAAATCATGAAAATATCAATTTCTTAAACATTCAAAAATAAGTAAATTTCATGTTTCTTCTTTGGATACATATATATGGCTTGTCTGGAAATATATTTATCGAAATATGTGGTTACAGATAAAAAAACTATTTGAGTAAATATTAGATTGGTGAAAAAATTTATATTTATTTAAAATAATTACATTTGACGTAATTAAATATTTTAAAATTAAAAATTTACCTTTAATAGTAACGCATATTTATTTTTAAACATTTTGATATTTATATCCATGTTTTATGAATTTTTGATATATTTGAGACTTATTATTTAAGAGTATTTTAGTAAAAAATCAATTGATAATATTAGATTTTCAATTAATCAAATATGATAATATTACATTTCAACCACATTATTGCATATATTTCCGTTAATATTCTTAGGAATCACATTCTAATAATCTTAGTATAGATCGTGATATAAGATTTGTGAATCAAACAGCTTGTAGTGATCCTCAAGTTATAATTAAAACAAGTGAGAAAAGTTTGAAAAGAGAAAGTTACTTATTGTAAAACCAATAATACATATATATATATATCCCTTTTTCTTCTGAATTATTAGTTGTGCTAAAATCTTGGACAAGAATCAAAGATAATAATATTTTTTTAAAAATTTAGAATACAAATGAATTAGAGGACTGAACCATTCTTTTTTAAGACCATACATATGATTTGATTTTTATCAATTAAAGAAGCGTAAAATTGAGAAAAATAAATAAATATTGTCATTGTACCATAAAATGATGATTATTTTGGAACAAAAACTTGTCTCAACATGACAACAATTTCTGAATGGAGGGAGCACTTACTAATACATATCCTAATAAAGTTTATATCAGTCTATACATATTTATGGTTGAAACTTTACTTAAAAATATTATTAGTTTTTATTTTTCAAAATTTATCAAAAGCCTAGGATAAAAAATGCTTCTTTTTCAAAAAATTTTTAGTTGACTCTTTGTGTGAGAGATATTTAAAGAAATAGGAATGATCCATAAGAGTATATATATAAATAATTATCAATTTTGTAGTTTATATAACAAATTCCTCATTTTCAGGGGCTCTTGAAAATAGCTTCTTAAAACAATAAAGGTTTGTGTGTACATTTTCTGTTAACATTCTAATTAAAATATAATATTATTCCATATGGTTACCCTTCTTACTTCTTTCTCTTTGTCAAAAAATTTAAATGTTTTTTTCCTGTAACTATAATAATTTATGTGTTCCCACAATATAGGGTGATGTGTCAACCCTTTGTGTTACCGCAAATGCATGAGTCGTTAAGTAATAAAATAGACCCAATGGGTTAGGTTGTCGAACTACAAGGAATAGAAATACTAGTAATTTGATGCGGACCTGATTGATGAGCTAGCTTGCGCCTACATGGACAAGTGGGATGCGATGACTTAGGCGGGGTCATTTTCGTAATTTTCTTAAAGGGAAAATTTTGATGATCCGAGGACCCCATTAGATGGAAAACAGGTCGACAAAAACAAATCACCAGTTTGCTGTGCAAACTCGTGTGTCACACCCTTTTTCGGCCAAATTCCATCATCTGGGCCTCGAAAACAGCAATTTTGCCGTTTATGGAAAGATTTCCTCCATCGATATCTTGGGCTGAAGATCTCTGATGTAGGCGTCGTTTTTGGTAGTCGCTATGTTTGGGTTTTAATTTTTATTCTATGGTGTCAATCGCGAATTTTCTATTTTTGGAAAAATTTTCGATTTATTTCTCTTTTAGTGTTTCTTGTTGGCCTATTTATTTGTAAGCTCTCGGGCTATGAAGGTAACTTGGATTTGAAATAACATTGATATGTTTTTTTTTTCTTTCCTCTAAATTCCTGGGAATTCTTAGACTAATCAGGATTTAGATTTCCGCTTCGTTGTTGACTTGGGCATTCATAGACTAAACAAGTCCTCAACCATATCCCCGCTGCGTCAGTTGGTACCAGAGCTTCGTTCGACCTTGGAGGAGACATGGCACCGAGGAGTGAGCAGAACCTTCAAGACGTCTATGAGCGTGACCAGATGAATCAAATGGAGCAGAGGTTGGTGCAATTAATAGATCAACGACTTGAGGGAATAATGGAGGTGATGACCCAAAGGATGGCGGCGATGATGAATAACCAGGCACCAAACGTTACCCAAACTAATGTTGGTTCTGGTGAAGAGGTAACTCAATACATAAGAGGTCCTACGGATTACGATCAGAGGCTATGGGAGACCGGGATGCGCACCGAGATTCCTGAATTCCATGGAGGCCTACAACCTGAAGAGTTCCTCGATTGGTTGATGATTGCGGAGGAGATCTTGGAATTCAAGGACGTGCCAGAAGACAAGCGGGTGCCTTTGGTGGCTACTAGGCTTCGGAATAGAGCCACAGCATGGTGGCAGCAGCTGAAGTTAACGCGGAACCGGTTGGGAAAGCCGAAGATTTGTACCTGGGAGAAGATGAAGAAGCATTTCCGTGCGCAATTCCTTCCTTATAACTTCGAGAGACTGATGTATCAAAGGCTGCAGAACTTGAGGCAGGGTACCAAGTCGGTGGATGATTACACCACGGAGTTTTACCAACTTGTGGCCCGGAACGAGATCCAGGAGACGGAGGATCAGTTGGTGGCTCGTTATATTGGAGGATTGAGGATGCAGATTCAGGATACTGTTAACATGTTTGATCCTGTTTCTGTTTCTACAGCACATCAGAGGGCTCTACAGGTGGAGAAGCAAGGAAGGCATAATCCTAGTATTTCTGGGATGCATAACAGTGGTGCTAGCAACAGCAATTCCCCTAACGGCGTGAGTCGTGCTGAAGCGAGTAGCGGGCGGGCACCTGTCCAGCCCGGAAAAATAGGCAGCGACACGTTTTGGTGTTTTGGCTGTGGAGAATTGGGGCATAGGCTATCTGAATGCAAGAAGTCTGCCGGCAAAAAGGTCCTTCTTGTTGAAGCAGCAGAGTTTGAAGAGGAAGATGAAGAGGTGGCAGTAGAAGAGCAACCCGATGATGAAGAAGTTGTCAGAGGGGATGTGGGTACTGCATTGGTTATTAGGCGATCTTGCCTAACACCACGGGTCACTGAGGAAGATTGGTTGCGGATGAACATCTTTCAGTCTACCTGTACTATCTCTGGCAAGGTATGTCGCTTTGTGATTGATGCAGGAAGCTGTGAGAGCATTGTTTCTGCCATAGTCATTCAAAAATTGGGAATCGTGATTGAGGAGCATCCTAGGCCCTACAAGCTGGCATGGCTCAAGAAAGGAGGCGAGGTGACCGTGTCTCAGCGTGCTTTGATTTCCTTTTCTATTGGATCAAAGTACAAGGACGCAATTTGGTGTGATGTGGTTGTTATGGATGCGTGTCATCTGCTGTTTGGATGACCATGGCAATACGATAGGAGCGTTGTGCATAATGGAAGAACTAACACTTACAGTTTTACCAAGGATGGAGTCAAGATTGTGTTACTACCTAGTAGAGGCACCACCCACACCAACCCAACTAAGGACAGTATCAATCAATTGACCTGGGCAAAGTTTGAAGAGGAGATTCTACAGTCAGATGTGGTGTTTGCCCTGATAGGGAAGGGAGTTGCAGTGGAAGAAGCTATTCCACATATTGCAAGACCAATTGTGGATGAGTTCAAGGATGTGTTTCCTGATGAACTGCCAGATGAACTGCCACCGTTGCGAGATATCCAGCATCAGATTGACTTGGAGCCCGGCGCGGCTCTTCCAAATCGGCCCCATTATCGAATGAGCCCCACAAAACATGAAGAACTGCGGCGACAAGTAGAAGAATTATTAGCCAAAGGACATATTCGGGAAAGTTTGAGCCCCTGCGCGGTTCCAGCCCTTTTGACACCAAAGAAGGAAGGTTCCTGGCGAATGTGTGTAGACAGCTGCGCCATCAATAAGATTACGGTCAGGTATAGATTCCCTATTCCCCGCCTTGATTACTTGCTTGACCAACTGAGTGGGGTGGCCATGTTTACCAAGCTGGACTTGAAGAGCGGGTACCACCAGATTCGAGTACGGCCTGGTGATGAGTGGAAGACGGCGTTCAAAACACGTGAAGGGCTCTATGAATGGCTCGTGATGCCTTTTGGGCTATCCAACGCTCCCAGCACCTTCATGTGGGTGATGAACCAGGTTTTGAGGCCATTTATTGGCAAGTGTGTGGTTGTGTATTTTGATGATATTTTAATTTATAGTGCTAACCCCAAAGACCATCTGGAGCATTTGCGGGAAGTTCTTGAAGTTCTTCGCAGGGAGAGGTTCTTCACCGCAACCAAGAAGTGCGTCTTTATGACATCGAGGGTATCATTCCTTGGCTATGTCATTTCTGGAGAAGGCCTGCAGGTGGATGAATCCAAGGTAGAACCAGTGAGGCATTGGCCACGACCTACTACCATTACAGAGGTTCGTAGCTTTCATGGGATGGCATCATTTTACAGGCGATTCATTCCTCACTTTAGCAGTATCATGGCCAAATTGACGGACTGCATGAAAGGTGGGAGACTTCTACGGACTCAGGAGGCGGAGAAGGCGTTCGAGTTGATCAAATTGCGCCTCTCTTCAGCCCCAATTTTGGTATTACCAGATTTTCACCAACCTTTCGAATTGCACTCGGATGCCTCCAAGGTCAGGATTGGAGCAGTCTTAAGTCAGAACAACAGACCCATCGCCTATTTCAGCGAGAAGTTATCCGGTGCTAGGATGCGGTATAGCACATATGATGTGGAGTTCTACGCCGTTGTGCAGGCTGTCAGGCATTGGCGCCACTATCTTTTCCACAGGGAGCTTATTCTATACACTGATCATGAGGCACTAAAACATCTACATCGGCAAGATAAGGTGTCCGCACGGCATGCTTCATGGGTGGCCTATTTGGAGCGTTTTACTTTCGTGGTAAAGCACAAGTCTGGGGTGACCAATAAAGTAGCCGACGCACTAAGCAAGAGGAAGGCTCTTTTGACCAGAATGCATGTTGAGGTACCCGGATTTGACTCTTTCAGTAACTTACTTGCTTCCGACCCCTATTTTTCTGGTGTTCTGGCAAGAGTCAAACGTGGGGAAGAGACTGAATTTTTGCTCTATGACGGGTTCTTGTTCAAAGGGAACCAACTGTGCATCCCTGATTGTAGTTTGCGGCCCCTCATCATCAAAGAACTACATGGGGAAGGGCATGTCGGGCGGGACAGAACCTTGCACTTGGTTCAAACCTCCTACTTCTGGCCGACTATTCGCAAGGAGGTAGAACGCTTTGTGCAGAGGTGTCAGATCTGCCAAGTATCTAAAGGCGCGGCCACCAATGCGGGGTTGTACATGCCACTTCCGATTCCTTCTCAACCTTGGGCAGATGTCAGCATGGATTTCGTGATGGGACTACCCCGGACACAACGAGGTAATGATTCCATCTTCGTGGTTGTTGACCGTTTCTCTAAAATGGTTCATTTTATCCCCTGCAAAAAGACCACAGATGTGGTGAACGTGGCTCAACTCTTCTTCCGCGAGATTTATCGTTTGCATGGTCTTCCTACCTCCATTGTGTCCGACAGAGACACTCGTTTCCTGAGTCACTTCTGGCGAAGTTTGTGGAAGATGGTGAACACCAAATTAAATTTTAGCAGTGCCTACCACCCTCAGACGGATGGTCAGACGGAAGTCGTAAACAAATCCTTGGGAAACTTGCTGAGATGTCTAGCTGGCGAGCATGTGAAGAGTTGGGACCAGAAACTGTGCCAAGCGGAGTTTGCCCACAATCACGCAGTCAACCGCAGCACAGGCTTCAGCCCCTTCCAGGTGGTGTACTCTTCTTGTCCCAAGGGGCCTCTGGACCTACTTCCAGTACCGAGCATGACCAAGCTACATGGGAAAGCAGAAGAATTTGTGTGAGGATTGCAGAACATTCACAAGATAGTGCAGGCCAACTTAGAACAAGCTGCGGAGAGGTACAAGAAACATGCGGACAAAAGGCGTAGGCATGTAGAATTTGAAGTCGGTGATTATGTGTGGACCATCTTGACTAAAGAAAGATTCTCTGTGGGGGAGTACAACAAACTGTCCGCCAAGAAGATTGGACCGGTGAAAATTCTTGAGAATATCAACCCCAACGCTTACCGACTTAAGTTACCAAGTCATGTTCGAACCGCTGACGTGTTTAATGTTAAGCACTTGGTATCTTACCATGGTGATTCCTCAGATGATGATAATTCTAGGGCGAATTCTATTCAACTTGGGGGGAATGATGCGGACCTGATTGATGAGCTAGCTTGCGCCTACATGGACAAGTGGGATGCTATGACTTAAGCGGGGTCATTTTCGTAATTTTCCTAAAGGGGTAATTTTGATGACCCGAGGACCCCATTAGATGGAAAACAGGTCAACAAACACAAATCACCGTTTGCTATGCAAACTTGTGAGTCGCACCCTTTTTCGGCCAAATTCCATCATATGGGCCTCGAAAACAGCAATTTTGCCGTTTATAGAAAGATTTCCTCCATCGTTATCTTGGGCTGAAGATCTCTGATGTAGGCGTCGTTTTTGGTAGTCTCTATGTTTGGGTTTTAATTTTTATTCTATGGTGTCAATAGCAAATTTTCTATTTTTGGAAAAATTTTCGATTTATTTCTCTTTTAGTGTTTCTTGTTGGCCTATTTATTTGTAAGCTCTCGGGCTATGAAGGTAACTTGGATTTGAAATAACATTGATATGTTTTTTTTCTTTCCTCTAAATTCCTGGGAATTCTTAGACTAAACAGGATTTAGATTTCCGCTTCGTTGTTGACTTAGGCATTCATAGACTAAACAAGTCCTCAACCACATCCCCGCTGCGTCATAATTGCTCCTCTTTTGTTATCTAGCACAATGAGTGTAGTGTGTGATGATCTAATAGCTAAACATAAAAGTGTCACTACAAGTGCGCAGGAACTGAAAAGAGAGAGAGTTATCAATCAATGAAGGTGGGGTATCCAGACAATGCTCCCCTAGGATTCAAGTGTTAAGTGTAGATTATAAGTGTTTCTAGACGAGAATATTGAGTCGTGGGTATCCTAAGATATATTGGCCCCTGCCTCCAGATCGCCGATAACTAGTCCCCTACGAGGTCCCGGCGGATAATTCTCTCTACGCCTCACACCACATATGACTGCTTAGCACTCTAGGGATTCCAAAGATATGACAAATTCCTAAAAGTAGATTCAACCATGCCTTTGGGTAAAGGATCCCTAACCTCCTACGAGGTCCCGGCGGAGAATTCTCTCGATGACTCACACCACATATGTTTGCTTAAAACTTAGGGAATATGGAAATAGAAAATATCTATCGGAAGGGAACATGGACACTTCGCTATCTCACGGCTCACCCTCTCAACTTTTTTTACTCTTGGTGATTCTAAACCTAATGGTGATCTCTCTCTTCACTAGGTTGAATAAAACATGCAAGGCAATTAATATTGAAATAAAAAGCAATTGCAAGCATTAAGAACACAAAAGCAATACTCAATGTATTAAACTTGAATAGAAACACAATGTAAATCTAATAAAAATATGAATCCTAGGGTTTACATGTCAGAATACCTACTAGGGGTTTAGCTCTCCATGGAGCAAGTCTTAAAACAAATAAAGCAATGATAAACAAGTTCACAAGCCATAGAAAATACCCACCCTATATCCGTGATGATGGCCTTGATGAGTGACACCCACGTCTAGATTGAATCCACTCTGAAGCTAGGTCGCCGATGGCTTCCCTAACGCTATACGAAGGAGGAATTGATTTAAGTTGGGGAGGAAGCCTTCCCAAAGCTGCAAAGAACTCTCTCCAAGCCTTAGCAGCCTTGCCTCTTGAAAGTAGCCAAAAAGATTCCCAAAAATTAGAACAATGCCACTTTTATAAACTGAAATCGGGTCTTCACACGGGCATTCACACACCCTTGTACTGTAGCCACACGCCCGTGTGAAAATTCCACACGGGCGTGAACAGTAATTTTCCTGCAGTACTGCTACAATGAAACTTTTACAGTACTACTACAGTGAAACTTCTAATTTAAACATTCAAAAAATTATTCATATAAAATTCAAGACATCCATTGATATTACGAAAATGAAAATATTTTTAAATGATGTAAAACTCTTCTCTTATAGATTATAAAACTAAACAAATACTAAAATCTACATCAAACCTCATCAAATTTTGAATATAATTTAAACTTTAAATATACACACACTTTTATTTTTAATTTAGAGGAGGGGAGAATTAGAGAAACACTATTGATTTTTTCATTGGCTAAAATAGAAATCAATGCCTTAATGATTTATTCACACTCGCAACTTCTAAAGTAAAGACTTGAATGATATGATTCCTCCTTCACTCTAGAATGAAATGGAGTGATCTTATAGTTCTTGATTTGTGAAGATGTATGCATTATTAGATGCTCCCATAAATGAATATGTGGAAAACCACTGAGAAAAAACTGTTAGGAAATATCACAAAATTTTACAAAAAAAATCAATTACATGTGGAAATGAAATAAAGTTGGGACATTAACTAGTTGATTCGATGAACATTGTAAACACTTAATTCTAATTTTAATTAAGATTTGAAGAATAGCTTTCGATATTCTAAATCTTTTCTTTGATGTATCAAATTTATTCTTCGGATCGTTCTACATCTTCTAGAGTTGAACAAAAGTCTCACGCCTCTAGATCATATACTGGAATATAAAAACAATTTTCTTTTCCTGTCCTAAATACTGCTAAGGTTAAAGAAGAAGAAAAACATTAATGAACTATTCCCACAAGATAATAGAATTGTTTTTCCACAACTTCTAGGGTTAAAGAGAAGTCATATGTATAGGAATTTCATAAAGCATAATAAATATCATCCTATTATCATGAAGTCTTATTGGAAATATGAGTCCTAAAGTAACTAAAACCAATTTTGTCTTTAAGTACTTATAAGTTTAATTAAGTATTCAATTGAATCAAATTTTGATTGAAATTCAAACTTAAGACAAAACTATAACTCAAATTTACAATTATGCTTCATCCAATAAAGTAAAATTATAAACTGATAATTTATAATTTTATATCTACATTCAAAACTAGGTCAATTTTGAATTCTTTGAAACGTGATTTTCTAGGTTTGTCTCAATTGATAATGGGAGGATACCAAATGACGTGGGTGACACCTAACCATCTCGTGGCCCCACATCGTATTCCAATTGAACATGAATTAATAAATCATTACTAACCTTTCCAATTATGATTACTATATGTGTATGAACCTTCGTTCTTGTATCCCAACCGAGTGAGGGCTATGAATAACGTCAAACTCACTAAACTCAATCATATTCCAATAAAAATAATAGATTAAGATTACCAAACCACTCATTGTGTCTAATATGATTTGTTTGGCTACTTTAATCAAGGTCTTATAATCTCACTTACATATAATCGTATAGGATACTAACTCGTTTACTTCTGACAGAACAAATTTCTTCTTGGTGATCTCTCACAACTACAACTTGCTCGACATTACCGCACTTCAGGGTTGGCCCTACTAAAGGGTTAACTAGGTTCATTGCTCTAGTAATAGGCTAAACATCACAGGCACATCATGATCATAGCACCTCAAATTAAAGGTCCACTCGTAAGATCATAATCAACAATCCAAATCATTTACTGTCAAAGAGTAAAACTCATTTGATTGGATTGTAATGAATCATGTTCAAATACACTAATCCCTTCGATGTATCTATGGCGCATGCTCCAACTATCTTCTGGTGTTTGATTTGCACTCTTTGTCAAAACATGTCATATAAATTATCAACGTTTAATGTCCAATAAGGATCTTTTTAATTTGAGAAACATTTAAGTGTACAAATACTAAACTCTTCTAGTACCCTTTTCATTATCCCATAATAAATAGAAGATTTTACCTGGCACACATCTACTATATAGTTCAAAACTTATTAAATGCCTACAAGTTGCATTAAAACATCAAAATAAATGATTATTATTAATAATTAAAGATGTATAATTCAAATGAAATGCACTAATACAAATGTCCTCGTTAGCATTCGAGAGCACATTCCCAACAAAAACAAAACAAACATTGTAGGTATGATCACTTGATTGTGAAAATAAAAACTATTTTTATACATTTAAGAAGCAAACAACCCATAAAATCTGTGAGGATTGGTATGAAAAGTGAGTTAATCTTATTAGGGTAAGCCACCAAATAAATAGATAAATCTAGTACAAAGATACGTATGTATAAATATTAGTATATACAAGTATAAAATACTCTGACACAACTTCTCAAACTCACGGTGGGTAGTAAACCGAGCGTTTGCCAACGAGAAACTGAAATCGAGCAATAGTATGTGCTTTAGTGAAAAAATCAGCAAGTTGGTGGGTGGAGATTATATATGGAAAGAGAATATTGCCAGCAAGGTAGTGATGATGAACAAAGTGAAGATCAACCTCAAGATGCTTAGTGCGCTCATAAAACACGGGATTAGCTGCAATTTTGATGGCACTCTGGTTGTCACAGTACATAGGAGTGGGAGCAGATATGGAGACACCAAAGTCCATCAAAATCTGACGCAACCAAAGAACCTCCTTGACAGTAGATGACATAGCACCATACTCAGTGGAAAGAGCAACTGTAGATTGTTTCTTGCTTTTCCAAGAGATAAGGGAATCACCAAGTAAAATGCAGAAGCCAGTGGTAGAGCGTCGATTAGTAAAATCACCTGCCCAATCAGCATCATAATATGCATGGAGCTCAAAGGAATACGTGGCCAAGAAAAACAGAGATCGAGTGAGATTGCCACGAAGATAACATAGAACTCGGAGAAGGGCAGCATAATGAGTAGAGTGAGGAGCACTTACAAACTGACTAAGAACTCGAACAGCACAAGCAATTTCGGGTCAAGTGATAGTCAAATAAACAAGAGCTCCAACAAGCGCGCGATAACGAGTAGGATCAGCCAAAAGCTCGCCATCAATAGTGGAGAGACGATGATGTAGCTCAATAGGAGTAGAAGCAGTGTGAAGATCAGAGAGGCAGGATCATCGAAAAATATCATAAATGTATTTATGCTGAGATACCAAATAACCACGACGTGAATAAGCAATCTCAAGACCCAGAAAATAATGAAGAGGACTAAGATCTTTCATCTGAAACTCGGTGTGTAACCGTTGTTTCAGAGAAAGAATAGTATCAGCATCATCACCAGAAATAACCATGTTATCAATATAGAGAAGAAGAATAGTGAGAAAATGAGAAGTATGTCGAGTGAAAAGGGCATAATCATGAGAGCTCTGTAAATCCAAGGGCAAGAATCACACTATGAAAACGCTCAAACCAGGTGCGAGGAGCCTATTTGTGTCCATAAATAGCCCGACGTAAACGACAAACATGCTGAGAATGATGAGAGAAGCTTGGAGGAGGAGTCATATAAACCTCCTCGGAAAGATCCCCATATAAGAAGGTATTAGGTATATCCAACTGATAGAGTGGCCAGTGACGTGCTGCAGCAATAGAATAAGAATACAAACGGTAGTCAACTTGGCCACAGGAGCGAAGGTCTCCTCATAATCAATGCATACTCCTGAGTAAAACCACGAGCAACAAGACGCGCCTTATAGCGCTCAATAGTGCCATTAGCTCGGGTCTTAATCCGATAGATCCACTGACAATTAATAGGTGTAACACCAGAAGGTAGGGGAACGAGATCCCAGGTATGCATGCGCTCAAGAGCCCCAAGTTCCTCTGTTATAGCTTGCTGCCAATGGGGATGCTGAACAGCCTCACTATATGACTGTGGCTTATGATGAGTGTGAATGGCAACAAGAAAGGTCGGAAAAGGTGGATTGTAAGTAAAAGAGAGGGAAAAAGCATACTAAGCTGGAGGGTGACGAACACGATCTAGGTAACAACGGGGGACAGCAGGAGCATCCTCAGGAGAGGCGAGAGCGGACGAAAAGGCGGGAGAATCACCTAAAGTATCGGTAGAGACGGGGGAGACGGGGGAGCATCAGTGATATCAGGTGAAACGCTGTGTGGAGTCGAGGAGGCGGCAGGAAGAGAAGAGGCATGTAAAATAATAGAAAGTAAAGGGGTAGGAGAAGAGGAAGACTTAAGGATATAAAACTCTTGAAAAGGAGAAGAAAAGAAGGGTGTGTCTTCAAGAAAGGTAACATTATGAGAGATACGAAGACAACGAGAGGTCGGATCATAGCAACGATAGCCCTTATGTTCAGAGCTGTAGCCAAGAAAAATGCACATCATAGAACGTGGAGAGAGTTTAGTTCTCTCAATGTGGGGTAGTAAGACAAAGCAGACACAACCAAAGATGCGAAGATGACCATAAGAAGGTGGAGAAGAGAAAAGACGCTCATAAGGGGTAAAGCCAGAAAGAGTAGAGGAAGGTGTTCTATTGATGTGATAGGTAGAAGTGAGAACAGCCTTGGCCCAAAAATGTAGGGGAACAGACGAGGTGAGAAGAAGAGCATGAGTGGTGTCAAGCATATGGCGATGCTTGCGCTTGGCTACACCATTCTGAGCGGGTGTATAAGGACAAGACTGCTAGGCAAGAGTGCCGCAAGAGGAAAATAAGACACGAAAGGAGGTAGAGAGATACTCTTTAGCGCCGTCGGCTCGAAGTAATCCGTTTACTGAACTGAGTATGTACCATTTGAGTAAATTGAGAGTAAATCATAAATACTTCAGATCTAGAGCGCATAAGATATACCAGGTGTAGCGGGAAAAATCATTAATGAAGCTATGTAGTAAGAGAATCCAGAGAAAGAGGAAGAAGGCGCATGCCCCCATATATCATAATGAACTAGATCAAAGGCAAAAACAGATAATGAGGCACTAGAGGGAAAAGGAAGCGCCGATTGCTTAGCAAGTTTACAACCCTTACAAGCAGATAAAGAGTTTGAGGAGACAGAACCAAGAAGACCGGAACTAGTTAGGAGTTTCAGGTGATCTTTAGATAGATGACCTAAGCGAGAATGCCAACGATCTAAAGAACAAGTAGAAGCAAAAATAACAGGATTACAAGTAGAGGGAGGCGAAGATACAGGAAGATGAAGAGAGTCTAGGTGATAAAGCCTGCCAACTCTACGCCCGGTCCCAATCCACTTGCCTGTAAGATGGTTCTACGTAGAACAGTCAGAGTAGGAGAAGATAATAGTTAAACCATGATCAGTAAGATGACTGATAGAAATAAGGTTTAAAGCTAAACTAGGAACATGGTGAACAGTGGGAATAGTGAAGGAAGAAGACTGAAGGTGACCGAACTACGTGACAGGAAGAATATTGCCATCAGCAGTTCGAACACAAGAAAATGGTTGAGTGCTAGAAAGGTTAACTAAGGTGGTAGCATCTGCAGTCATATGATGGGTGACACCAGAGTCTAAAATCTATGAGGAAAAAGACATACCAGAAGCAACAGACATGACAGAGGAGAAGCTAGACTGCATAGAACGCTGCATCGCATGAAGTTGCTCGGTAAGCTGAGCAACCTGAGAAGCAAGAATACCAGAAGAATCAGGAGTCGCGGCCTCAACAGTAGCAACATGAGGTGAAGAAGAAACGCCAGATGATCGCTGAGGAGGACGAGGATGTGAATGCTACGGTGGTCGGTGCTGAAGTTTCGGACAGTTAGTCTTCACATGTCCCTCCCGTTTGCAATAACGACAGAAAGAAGATGATCCAGGGGAGGAAGAGAACTGGCACTATGAGGAGATAACCAAGGAGAGCGCGAAGATGTGACATCAAGGATTGTATCAATAGGATTCGATCTAGAAGACAAAAGGGCATGTAATCGAGTCTCTTCAGCCATAACATTGCGCACAACGTCATCAAAAGATGGAATAGGGTCGCGATTGAGTAATTGGCTACGGACAACCTCATAATCGGGACAAAGACGCATTAAGAACTCAAAGGTACGTTGTGTCTGGCGGGACTGAAGGTGAGCCTTACAGCACTTGCATGTCATACAAGTTGAAGGCTCCAAAGAATCAAGCTGTCTCCACAAAGATCGCAACTCAGTAACATAGTCTCGAGCAGAACTTTCCCTTTGTTGGACATAAATGAGATCCTGTAAAATAGCATACTAACGAGCGGAACTGGACTGCTCAAACATATGACGTAGGTGATCCCACATAGCAAAGGCAGTCGGAAGATGCCCAATCTCCATGCGAGTATCAACTTCACATGACTGACAGATTAGAGTCATGGCTCGATGATCAGCTGTGAACCATGAGGTAGAAGAAAGGCCAGTCTCTTCAGGAGGGGAGGAGGTGCCGCCTACATGATCAAGTAACTCCAATCCAAGTAAAATGATACGCGCAGTCGTGTACCATTCCTTGTAATTGGAGCCATTTATTTTGACATCAATCGGAGTACGGAAATTAGGAGAAGTAGAAGAAGGAAGAAGTCATGTTTTTTTTTTAACAGTAAAGATTCTATTTTTTTTAACTAATAGTATTTAATTAAAATAATATAATATAATATAATATAATATAATCAAATGTAATGAAGACTAATGGAAGGCAGCCGGCATTCAAGACATCTTCACGGGCTCTTTGTCAAAGTTTGCAGGTGCGTTGTCGGAAGTTGGAACTTGCCCCAAAATTTTCTCGGGGTCCTCGAGCTCCACGTCAATATGTATCTACCAAAGTTAGCTGGTGCTTTGTAGCGAAGGCGAAGTCGCCATCAAGCTCGATGTGGAGGCCTGAGGCAAGCTCGTCCCCGGCCTCAGCGGCGTCGGCGTGGAGGCCTGCGACACGGTTGGAAGGTGTGTCGCAGCACCGGATGACCCCTATATATATATATATCAGATAAAGATAGCTTGGAATTCACGGGCTGAGGTTCGGCTAAACGAGGCATTGATTTGTTCAGGGGCTCCGACAACTATGTGGCCGTTGGATCCAGCGGTGACAATGTGGAGCCACCGTGAAGAGGGAGCGACCAAAGGAATGTCTATCGCCGGAGCAAAGAACAAAGCGGCACAATCAAGGAACAAAGCAGCGGCAATGAACTGGTGATGATCAGCTGACGGAACGGATGACAGACCCAGAGAGGATCGGAGGTTAATCTGATACCATGTCAGGATTGGTATGAAAAGCGAGTTAATCATATTAGGGTAAGCCACCCGATAAACAGATAAATCTAGTACAAAAATATGTATGTATAAACAATAATATATACAAGTATAAAATACTCTGACAAAATCTATATCAAGCTTTTTCAAAAATCTTTATGATATCCCTTGGCTAAGATTAACATGCACGCCAATAAAAAAATTTAATTGAATACATCCAACAATGTAACTAATACCAAATATGGAATATGTCAGACTTGAAACCCTACAGGACAAAATAAAAGGTCCCTAAATTTGTACAAAATGATTAATGACCATACCTACTTCTCTTAATGTTCATGCATTTCAACATGATTATCATCTATTTAATTTTGTACAATTTTGAAAATTCATGCCCTTTGAGAGCATGACTAGTCCTATTCAGAGTTTTTAATAATTTGTGGATCCAATTCTTTTGTACTTAAAATTAATATTATTTTTTATAGAACATTTCTTAAACTCAAAAGTTTAGCACTTAGTGAAGCGCTAATTGTACTCTAAACTATTGGAGAATATTCAATGTTATTAATGGATGTCATTGCTTAATTATATAATTAGGAAGGTGATTAATGAATTCCTATAAATAATATAACTTTCAAAATAGACAAAGGAAAACATTTGTATGATCTGTATTAAGAATTTAAAGCTTGAACTTTTCATATTAAATCCTTTTTTAGTGTATTTGATTAATGTACCTTCAATATTTATTTATATTTGTAGAAATGATTCACTTGAAATTAGAATAGAATTTACATTTTAAAAATAATGTAACATTTTACTCACATGGATAAAAATAAAGAAAAAAAATCCATGATATAATTATATTATAAAATTGAGGAACTTTAATACTTATAAAAAAAGTTAAAATAAATGTTCATGGTATTTTATAAAGCAACAACCCTGCTATGGTGTTAATGTCTTCGGTTTAAACCTTTTATTACCAGAGTGCCCTTCAATTGAGCAAAATTACAACAATGATATCTTTTATTCACTTTTACATATTGTCCGCTGGCTGAGATAATTTCAATTATAAAATCACCGTTACATCAGAAGTAGATAGAAAGTGACTTATATACCTTTTGATTGACATTTTTTATTTAATATATATTTACATGTTTTAAAGGTTAAAAAAGAGTATTTTCAGTAAATAACCATTTTGAAAAAAAAGAAAAAAAAATTGGTTGGGAACATATGATTAAGCAATGCTATACTCTAGAAAAAGAGAATTATTCCTATTTTATATTTTACAAGGGTATTTACGCTAAAAAAAAATTAGGATTTTGGTTAATAAGGCAAATAAGGATATATTATCCTTGTTTATAGCAAATTCTCAATTAAAAACTTCGATGTCTCATCACAGATAATAGTCTACAAAGAAACTTTTTTTATTTAACTTAATTAATACTAATAAAAATTAAATATTTTTAAAATAATTTTTAAATAATACTAACGATATTAATATTAAAAAAATAATTATTGAATAGTTAATAAAAAAATATATGTATTTATATTTTTTTTAGAGTATATATATATATATCTGCAAGTACATAATTGTAATGTTACATTTTTTAAGGCTCTATATTAAATTTTAAAATTTTATTTGAATTGACCAAAATTTGAATTATATAGTTTAAGTTAATTTTTTTCAAAAATAAAAATTATTATTTACTTAATTTGAATAACTTAAAATTTAATTATTAAATGTATTTAAAAAATAGGTTGCCAATAAATTATAGGATGTTTTGTTGTCCCATCCAAACAAGGAACTTACCCTACTAATTTTTTATAAAAATAAATTTCATTATGTATATGGGGCAACAGGGCAAGTAGGACACCTTAGCTGTCCCTCCCCCTAAAACAGAGCACTGTGCCCACATCCATATATATTTCAGTGACGAAAAGGGGCCCACAATATTAAAGTTTATTTTCTTTAAATTTTGGGGGGCCCCCTTTGACTGACATCAAACTATTGATCTTGGATTGCATTCTCTGATCTTGCTTGGATTCAGAAAGTTCAGCAATCATCAAAATCAATATATATACATATATATATAATTATATACATATACACTTCTCTAAAATTTGATTTAGCTCATAATCCATATTGACCCCACATGAAAAACAAAAAGTGAAACATTCATCACTCATTGAGAGCAAAGATAATAATGGATGGCTAGTTGTTAATATGGTGTAGTCCAAACCCTTTTTTTCTGGTTGAAGATATATAGATTGAATAATCAATTTCTGTCCTCTGCATATGTCTTTGATGTATAAAATAACATTTATTATTATAGATGCACTATTAAAATATATTATTATATATCTAATTATTAAAAAAAAAAACTCACTGCACATTATTTTAAAAATTTATTAGTTACGAAACTAATATTTTTCGTATATACTTAAAACTAGACTTGTTTTTATCTATTACATTCAAATTATAAAATTTTATGACGGTGATCAAGTCAATATTTTCTACATGTACTTTATTTTAAATTAATTTTATACATTCATTTAAATAAACTTTATTGTTATTCAAAATAATTTAAGAATTTAAATATATTTTTGTTATTAATATTATAAAGAATCAATATTTATATAATTTATAACACATTCTAATGGTAAATGAGCATGATCCTAATAAATCAAACTTAAAAGGCTTAGATATCATTTGGTTTTACTAAGGAGTATACACATAATTAAGTGAATTTTTATATGTTATATACAAAATGAATTTTTTTTTTTATACTTTTATTTAAGTCACCGAATTATGAAAAATTTTAATTCGCGCTCATGCTATTAACGATAATGACACATTACCAAACTTGTGGCATGCCAGCGATGTCAGAAGCCCTTTGTGAGAGGAAAATGGATTAGAAGTTTTGAGGGAAGCATGGGAAAAAGGGTTTCTCACAAGATAAAAATAATACTTAGTTATTTGGCATTATTGACATGGTGTAAGTTGTGTGACGTGTTGTTACGTGTATCACACTAGTCTTTATTAACAGTGTGAGTGCGGGTGACTAAATTGAAAGTGAATTTAAAGTTAGAGTATTCAATTGAAATTTTTTTTAATTTTGTGACTCAAATAGACCAGAATAATTGAATAGTTGAGTGATTATTTAAGTAATTTATCAAGAAAATGCATGTATCACCACTAACCATCTCCTTCATTGCTTTACAATGACCACAACTGACAAACTCCTTTTATCTCTTTAATATATATCAATATATAAAGGATTCATCATATCAGACGTCCCTAGATTCATCAGTTGGGGGCGTCCCTAGATCACATTTAACAGTTGTTGTATAAATATGAAATTCATCCAACTTTCAAAGAGCTCTCAAATAAGGGGGATCTGGAACACTGGGCTCTACCGCCTCTCAACATCTTCTCCGCCCAGTGTAATGTACTATATGTTGTATTCCCATCCAACTTCATCTCCACATCCTCAAACACATCGTCCATGCTCCCATCCATGATGCAGCACCCCTATGATCGTCTTCCTCAATTCTGTGATTTCAATATGCAATAATAGACACGTCTTGTGATCCTTGTAGTATTCTTTGTATTCCTCTTGATCCTTGTTGTTTTTTTCTCCTCTGCCACAAATGAAACCGATGCACGATGGAGCTTTTGCTGAAGATGCAGGGCTTTTAATGGATGGTGCTCGGGAGAAACAGGACGATCAGAGTCACCAAACAGCATTTTTTGCCCTAAAAGTACTGTTGCACCAGTAATGTAGCGCATGCAGTGTAGCACTCTGAAATTCAGAAACTTGTAATCAACACGGACTGAAGCACGATCACTGTAGCAGCCGTGAAAGGCTAAAGCATGGTCCATGTAGCATAAGTACTAAAGCGTAAATCTGTAGCATTTGAAAAATTCAAAAACATGTAATCTGCATGAGCTGAAGCATAATCACCCTTTGGTTTAAACACGGGCACTCTAGTAGCCGTGCAACTCTTTGTTTATGAACTTTGAGGATCAAATCTTCCCCTTTTCAAGTACAAATTTTGGGATCTAATCAACACAATAAAAACATCAAACAACAACAAGTAAGACTCACAATTTAGCATGCAAAACCACTTCAATCTAGGGGTAAAAAACTACGGGACCCTAAGACCACTTAAAATTTTTTTCTACTATATCAACAATGGGATAACAAGAGTTTCTCTCTAGCTAACTAGATGCATACAATTTACAAGAGATTTTAGTAAGAGAACTACTCAAATGACATCATCATCTTACAAAGATGGATCACAAAGATTTCAAGGAGAATTGAAAGAAATCAAACCGATAGTTTTGTAGATCTTCTTCCAAGGTTGCTCTTATTTGAAAAGTGGGTGAAATCTGGTTTCAATCTTCTTTAGAGATCAAACCCTAGCCCCTCCTTTTCTTCTTCCTTTCTTCTTGCTTTCTTGATGAACTCTCTCAATTCCTCTTACTAATCTCAACAGTAATCCATTGTTAACATAGCTTCTTTATTTTTTAATTGTGGAGGTGGGCCCCACTTATTGAGAAGACCCCACTAAATGGAGGCTGACTCAACAGTCCTCCCCCTCAGCACCATTTGGGGCGTTCAACCGGGCATGTTCTTTGCCTACAGGCTTCAAGTTTCTCTCTATGCAAAGTCTTGGTCAATATGTCTGACCCATTCTCACTAGTATAAATCTTCTCCAAGTATAACTGCTTAGACTCCAGGACATCCCGAATCCAATACTACATGACATCAATGTTCTTAGACTTCGAGTGAAAACTTGAATTTTTGGAAAGATGGATGGCATTCTGACTGTTACTATAGACAATACACTCGTATTGTTGCATGCCCAATTCTTCAAAAACTTTCTTCATCCATAAAGCTTCTTTGTAACCTTCAATAATTGCAATATATTCAGCTTCTGTAGTGGACAAGGCAACAACTTCTGCAATTTTGACTACCAAGATACTACTCCCCCTGCAAAAGTCAACACTGATACACACATCCTAGAATCAACGTCACCAGCCATGTTTGAATCTGTGTGTCCATCCAAGACAGGCTCACCCCTACCAAAACACATACATACTCTAGAAGTACCTCATAGATATCTGAATATCCATTTCACTGCTGCCCAATGCTCTTTTCTAGGATTGGAGAGAAATCTACTCACAACCCCAACTATATGAGCTATGTTTGGCCTTGTGCATACCATGACATACATCAAATTGCCAACAACAGATGCGTAGAGAACTTTGCTCATTTCTTCCTTTTCTTTATCCCTTGTAGGACATTGATTTGAACTAAGTTTAAAATGGCTTACAAGTGGAGAAACAACAACCTTGGCCTTACTCATGTTAAATATTTCAAGAACCTTCTCAATATAGCTTTCTTGAGATAGTCATAACTTCCCATTCTTTTTGTCATGAAAGATCTTTATGCCAAGTATTTGCTTTGTAGTACCCAAGTCTTTCATAGCAAAAAACTTGTTCAATTCTTTCTTTAACTCTTCAATCTTTCTGGCATCATGTCTTACAGTGAGCATGTCATCAACATATAACAAAAGAATAATGAAGTCATCTTTGGAGTGTTTCTTCACAAACACACACTGATCAGAAGAAGTCCTGGTGTACCCATGATTTACCTTAAATGAATCAAACTAGTTGTACCACTGCCTTAGAGTTGGCTTAAGCCCATACAAGCTCTTTTTCAACCTACACAGCAGATGCTCCTTGCCCTTGACTTCAAATCTTTCCTGCTGCTCTATGTGTATTTCTTCTTCTAGATCACCATAGAGAAAGACAGTCTTCACATCAAGCTACTCTACATCTAAATTCAAACGGGTTGCTAGACTAAGTACCATTTTAATAAAAGACATTTTCACAACTGGGAAAAATATTTCTTCAAAATCAATACCCTTTTTCTCGTTAAATCCCTTCACAACTAATCTTTCCTTATACCTTGGATGTGAGCTATGATTTTCAGTCTTTAGCTTGTACACCATTTGTTTGAGTGTTCTCTTACCTTTAGATAATTTCACAAAGTCATATGTGTGGTTCTCATGCAAAGACTTCATTTCTTCTTACATGGCTTTAAGCCACCTTACTTCTTCTCATGTGTTGTAGCTTCTTGGTAGGTTTCTGGCTCTCCACCATCACTAAGCATGATGTAATCATTAGCACTGTATCTGCTAGAATGACGATGCTCCCTAGTAGACCTTCTAAACTGAGGCTCCACAGGTGGTACTGGTAATGATTGCTCTGTTTATTCAGTTGGCTCTACATTATCAACTAGAGGAACTTCATCATAAACTGTACCATTACCATCTTCATCAACATTCCTTAACGGAGGAAGAGTAGGATCTAGATTGACAGGAGTTTCAGTAGAGGAACTGGATTTTTCACCATTGTCACCATTATCAGTTAGCTGGTCTTCAAGGAATACCACATCTCTATTCTTGATAATTTTTCTATTTACTGGATCCCACAGTCTGTACCCGAACTCCTCGTGGCCATAACTCAGAAAATTACGTTGCTTTGCCTTGTCATCAAGCTTGGACCTCTCATACTTAGGAATGTGAACAAATGCCTTGCAACCAAACACTCTGAGATGATCATAAGATATATTTTTCCCTGTCCAAACCTTGTTTGGTGCATCATCATTCAATGCTGCTGCTGGGGTCAGATTAATCAGGTCAACTACTGTTCTCATGGTCTCCCCCCCAATATGGCTTAGGAAGCTTCGCATATGACAACATACACCTGATTTTTTCTTCAATTGTTCTGTTCATCCTCTCTGCTACACCATTGAGCTAAGGTGCCTTAGCAGGAGTCTTCTCAAGCCTGATTCTATGAACCTTGCAATAATTCTCAAATGACCCTCTGTACTCACTACTATTGTTTGCTCTAACTGCTTTCAATTGTTTTCATGTCTTCTTTTCACCTTGACATGGAATTCTTTGAAGACATCAAGCACCTGATCCTTGTTCTTCAGAGCAGTAGCCTAGACCTTCCTTGAATGGTCATTGATGAAGGTCACAAAGTACAATATTCCTCCAAGAGTTCTCTCTTGCATAGAACAATTATCAGTATGAATCAAATCAAGTATATTTGATTTTCTTGATGGAGGATATGAATGAAATGCAACTCTATGAGTTTTCCTAGCTATGCAATCAACACAGGATTTAAGTGTCATACTTTGCAAGTTGGGCAGATATTGATTTCTAGCAAGAAGTTGTAATGACTTCTCACTGATGTGGCCAAGCCTCTTATGCCATATATGAATGTCTCCACCTTTTTGAACTGCATTTATCTCTCTTTTGTGAAGCTTAGCTTGCAGGACATAAAGTGTGTTCATCTTCATCCCCTTACCAGTTATTAGAGATCCTTTGGTGAGCTTCCACTTACTTTTACCAAATCAACTAGTGAAACCCTCATCATCAAATCTGCCGGTGGATATCAAATTTAGGAGCATATCTGGAACATGCCTAATATCCTTGAGCAATAGCCTACTGCCAAGATTTGTCTCTAACCAAATGTCTCCAATGCCAACAATCTTGAAGGCACCATTATTTCCTATTTTGATATTGCCAAAGTCATCTCTAAGGTAGGAAGTAAACAACTCATCATAAGGGTTGACATGAAATAATGCACTATAATCTATCATCCAGTCACTCCCTTGGCACATAAGACTAACACAGCTTTCATCACTGACAATTATAACTTCACCATCAGTAGCTACTATATTAGTTTCTTTCTCATTTTTACTTCCTTGACCTTGCTCTCTTTTCATGAATCTACATTTCTTCTTCATGTGGCCCATTCTATTACATTGATAACACTTAATATTTTTTCTACTATTTGGCATGCCTCTAGATATATCTCTATTACCATGAATTTGAGGATGCCTACTTTTGCTCCTGCCATGTCTCTCATGTTTTTCAAACACTAATGCATAAGAGGAGGATTCACCTTTCCCCTTCCTCCTGCCTTCTTTACTTAGAAGACTTTTTTTTTACTATTTCCATTGTCAGTTTGCCTCTAGATGCAAAGGTACTCAAAGACACTACCAAAATCTCCCAGCTATCAGGTAAAGACCTCAGAAGCAATAATGCCCGCAACTCATCTTCAAGTGGCATCATCATAGTTGCCAATTGGTTTACTAAAACAAGGAAATTATTACTGTACTCTGTCATACTTCTGCCAGCTTTGTACTTCAAATTTACAAGCCTTCTAAGGATTATGACTTTGTTTCTGTGTGTTCTTCTCATACATGACTTTTAGCTTCTTCTAAAGTTCATCAGCTTTTACGTCCTCAGAGATATAGTGAAAAATGTTTACATCTACCCATTACCTAATTGTAGCAGTTGCTTTTAGACGTAGTATCTCCTACTTATCATCACTCATCTTCTCCGGCTTTGGTTTTCCCATAAAAGGTAGGAACAAGTTTTTCACAATTAATATATCTTGTATCTTGCACTACCAAATGGAATAATTTAAGGAGTTCAATTTAATCATTCCACTTGAGCTTTCTCCTCCCATTTTGTATTCAAGAAATTTCTAGCCTACTAGGCTCTGATACTACTCTGTTAGGGAGAAACGGGAAGATCAAAGTCACCAAACGGTTTTTTTACCTGAAAGTACCGTAGCATAAGTACTCGTAGCGCTTGTACTATAATAGTCTAAAATTCAAAAACCCGTAATCTGCACGGGCTGAAGAACGGTAGTGCAAAGGCGAAGCACGATCACCGTAGCACCGGCTTGTAGTAAAAATACTTGTGGCATTTGAAAAATTCGAAACCTGTAATCTGCACGAATCGAAGTACGGTCACCACTAGTCAAGCAAGAGCACTCTAGTAGCTGTGCAACTCTTTGTTTATAAATTTTGAGGATCAAATCTTCCTCTTTTTGAGTACAAATTTTGGAATCTAATCGACACAATAAAAACATCAAACAACAACAAGCAATACTCACAATTTAGTGTGGAAGCCCCTTTCAATTTAGGGATGAAAAACCATAGGACCTTAATGTCACTTAAAATTCTTTTCCACTATGTCAACAATGGAATAAAAAGAGTTTTTCTTTAGCTAACTAGTGGTATACAATTTACAAAAGATTTCAAGAAGAGAACTACTTAAACAACATCATCATCTTACAAAGATGGATCACAAAGATTTAAAGGAGAATTGGAAGAAATCAAACCGATGACTTTGTAGATCTTCTTCCAAAAATCCTCTTCCTTGAAATGTGGTCAAAATTTGGTTCCATTCTTCTTGAGAGATCAAAACCTAGCCCCTCCTTTTCTTCTTCCTTTCTTCTTGCTTTCCTGATGAACTCACTCAATTCCTTTCACTAATTTCAACAGTAATCCATTGTTAACATAGCTTTTTTTTTATTATGGAGATGGACCCCACTTATTGACGAGGCCCTACTAAATGGAGGCTGACTCAACAGATGGGCGTAAGATTGAGTGGAGAAATGTCATAGAGGTGTTGACGTTTAGGAGACGAAACGACATGATTACTATGTTATGCATCTAATTAGCACATCAAGAGAGAATGTTGTTTGTTTATAGAGAAGTAACTTAAATCAACCATAGTAAAAATTGTTCATAAGATGGAACATCTTATTGATCTAAACATCTCCACGTATAAAAAGAAAGGCCCTTCTTGCAAACAAAGAAATTGATCCAATTGAGTTCATCATGAAAAGCTTGCCATTCATGGTATAATTTTTATTATGCCATTACTTAAATGTTGCTTTGTGTCTTTTTCTTTTATATATATTTAACGAGTTAAACTATGGTGGTGTTGTACTCTTCATTGGCTTAAATATTAAAATTCTTGCTCTTTGGATCCAGAGACAAACCAATTTTAAGTTTATAATATTGTTTTCTGACATATACACACACCACTTTGAAGTAGAAGGGTATTAATGTAATTAATAATTTATAATAATAAAACTATGTCTAAACAAAAAAAAATATATTAATAGATTTTAGGGTTATATACACACAAATGTGAATTCAAATGAGCCATATAACGAGATAAATATTTTTGTAATAGTAAACATCATTTGTGGACTTTAGAACGTCGACAGATTTGAAAAAACAAGAGAGAGAACAACTCTAACATGCTAACAGCCCTTAGGATGTCCGTAGATAATACTAGGCCTCCTTTTATAATGGTATATATGCTAATATGATTTTTATCATATATATATATATATGCATTATTTTTTAGATTACATAGTAGAAATGATTTTCTACCATAGAAGTGCCCCCAATATGATTATTTTATAAGGTATATTGTTAGAGTTTAGGCGTTATAAATGGAAACATTTGATATATTGGATGATTACATGAGAACTATGATGATGTGGCAAAAGATGGCATGGAGATATGAAGACATGAAGATATTTTTGAGGAGCTATTTTGCGCAAGCCAATTAACTCGGATGATCTCTTTTGAGGTGCAAACAACGATCGTGTGGAGGAAATCAAAGAAATGATGCAATTTATCTTTAGCAAGTGAATCAATCTTTGGAGATTAACTACTTGGAAGACAAGTTTATTTGAAGCTTAGTTTGTTGTGAAGCTAAATAAAAACATAAATGAAGAAAACAAAAGCAAGCAAACAAGATTCTCAATACCATATTTAGCACAACCATTTGAATCTTAGATGTAGAGAAAAAGATTGAGAGTATTTATGAGTGGATCTAATTTAAGACACTATCATATATGGAGAAAATTGAAGCTAAGCTTGGATGAATGAAGATCAAGTTTGGAAGATTATGGAGAATTAAACTTGGATGAATGGAGATCGTGTTTAGTAACAAGAAGATTGAAGAATCAAACTTGAATGAAGAAATATCAAATTTGATGATTGAGAAAACCAAATTTGCATTAAGGGAGATCAAATTTAGTAACAAGAAGATTGAAGAATCAAATTTTGATAAATGAAGATCAAATTCGAAGATTGAGAAAACTAAACTTGGATGAAGAAAGATTAATTTTGAAAATTGAGAATACCAAATTTGGATGAATGAAGATCAAGTTTGAAAAGAAGATTTGAATATCTTTGGAAACTATCTTTGTTGAGATGTATATGTGCCATGGGACCTCACCTTGAAGAGAGTACTATTGATATGATG